>PVIR01024388.1:0-25977 GCA_004026965.1 Petromus typicus | reverse complement strand
CCTCCCATTTAGTAATCCTCTTCCTCGGTAGGAAAAATCATGCCCAAAATTCCAATGTAAGTGTAACGGTCAGAAAGTAAAAAAAAATATTCAAAGGGAAAAAGTACGAATGTGGAAGAGATGCTTAGAGAGCAACAAAATTGAAAGTTAAATACAAGGCAGCTCAGACAATCTCTTTAGCTCAAGGGTATATGTGAGAGGTTCTGGGTTCAATTGTGTGAGGGATGGCTAAAAATGAAATAACTAAGGGGTTATAATTTAAATAAAATTTTAATGGCACTTTCAGTGATGACGAAACCCATCTAAGGATGCAGTAGGAAAGCACGTTCACATTCATTTTCCATTTACCTACCCGGACAGTTGTAGATTTTTGCTGTGATTCTGAGATACTGACCCAATGTAGAGCTTGACTAGGTATATCTATTTTCTCTGCCATGATTTGATGAGTTCCCTGAAATAGTCTAAGCCCCATGGATTCCATTACATATTAGCCACTTTCTGTAAAGCCAGAAAACATTAAAGAAAACAGAAAAGGTGGGATCATTTCATCTTACTTGAGAGAGAAATGAAAGAGCACACTTTTGTTGCAGTCAAATGGACCAATCACAGTCCAGGTTCTTGTGTGTGAGGAGGCAGGTGCACACCGGGCGCACACCCCCTCATGCCTGTGAAGGTGCTGTGATTAAGATCAAGGGATGCTGTGCGCAGGTCTGTGTCAAGGGGGTTTTAACACAGACCAAGACATGTTCCAGAGTGACCCCAAAGCACTGCACGCAAGTCAAAAATGGCAACAGAACAGGAAAAGGGAGCCAGTCACACAGGCTTTGACTGATGCCTGCTTAGGTGCTTCCCCACTAAATCTCCCAGTGTACCTGTGCTCTTGCCTGAGGCATCTGCCATCTCTTAAGCTTTTGTTATTTTATTTTCTACCTCTCTTAGCACAATGGAAGCAGGATTGACCATTGAGTGCTGCTGATGGGTCCATGGAGGGAAAGGAGTGAGTCAGCTCCTTTGTTTCTGACTTTACTGTACTATTTTGGTCTCACTGTTCAAGATTTGTTAGATCTGGGTCTTATGATCCTTGGTTCATTTTCTGTAGCTCTGTCTATCAGCTTCCGTATTATTATTGATTCTTTCTCCTGGCTCCGCATAACTAGCAAATGATGCAGACTTAAAAGGTCTGACAGTTCTCTTTAATAACAACTGGCTTGTGTTTGACTAACCAAGGAAATAAAAGTGACTCAAGATAAGGCAGGAGCAGATGATTTTAATAGAATTTACCTACTCTGTGTAAATAATTTCATAGAATTTACCTAGGATCACATGGCAGACCTAGCAACTACTGACTCTCTTGAGTATTTTTTGAATACTTCAGGTCAAATTATTCAAATGTATGAAAGTTCTCTTAAAACAAGACAATGCACGCAATAAGATTGTCATAAAAAATTAAAAATACTTGAGGTCAGTTTTTATTAAAAGGATCTGAAAATAGCTCTCAACCCACTAGATGCAGATGTGCCAATTTTGTGTTCCCTGAAATCCAAAAATAAATTCCAAAGGACCAAGGAGGCTGAGAGTAGAAAAAAGTTTAAATGGGAATAAGAACAGCTCCTGAGAGACAGGAGTCCTGAGTGGGTTGCCATCGAGGCCCTCTGTCAGGGGTAATTTGTGCAGGAAAATCCCAATGAGGGTCAAACTATAATCAACCTATAGGATTACAAGCATCTCTGCTAGCTACTATTGATCCAATAAGAAGGCAGGGCATATAGCAAGGCCATGGAGCTAGCATTATTAAGCTTGGGTTTTCTGTGGCCATAAAGCAAGAAAAGCTTTGGGAAAGAATCTGTCTACGTGTGCAGGTCACGCACCCAAATGTCTGGTGCGTATGTGAACTTAATGAACAAGATGGTACCAGTTACAGTATAATCTCAATTTCCGTTTCAGCGCAGTATGCAAGTCTTGGGCCTTGGCTGCTTTGGCTGCTCCTCTAGTCACAATTCTGATGTCTTTATTTTTCACTCATTTCCTTGAGCCCAGTCCCTCTCTGACTGTGCATTATTCATCCCCATCTAATTTAACTTGTGCTGTAATACTTTGACTTCTTTCTTATTCCTCAAGCCCTTGCCATGGACTGCCATTTTTGAATGTCTGACTTATTTTATAATCATGTTGAGGAAGTCAGGGTCATGGTTCTTGAGAGTTAATTTCATAATTCTTTGAGATAACACAGATCTTTTGTTTGAATTCTGACACTTGACAAAATTCATCAGAATTTCTGTTGTCAGAAGTACCATCCTGAGAAGCATGTGTCAACACACATGAGTGCTGTATGAAGGACAGCTTTAGGAGAAACTCCCAAAACCCATGTTTTTGTATTGCTAGAGACTGTCTTCTTCTGCTGACTATCTCAGCATACAGCATCTTTGAAACACTGTGATTTTATGTATCTATAGTTTACTTTTAGGTGGTGATATTATTCATAAGCCTAAAATATTAAAAGTAAAAGAAGAAAGCAATCATATATCAGATTGAGTTAGGGAAATAAATGCTATGAACATACAGGTGAGGAAACCCAGCAAGGAACAGCAAGATTAAGTACCTGCCTTCCATTTACTTTCTTTTTACAAATATTTCTGTTACATGATGTAGCAGAAATATAACTCCCTACCTGCTAGATGTCAAATGTGCCATTCCTGTGTCCTGAAGCTAACCATGAATTCCAAAAGACAAAGGCGGTTAAGAGTAAGAAAGGTATACTGGGGAAGAGAAACAGCTTCTGAGAAATAGAAGGGCAACCGAGTGTGTAGCCTCAGGGTCATTTCTCCAAAAATATTTTATAGAGCAAAATCACAAGGTGGTAAAAAATCAGGAAATGAGTACAGTGTGGATCAAACTGTTACCAGGTAATCTGCTTTTAAAAGTGCCCATCAGTTCAACACAAATCAACCCGGGTTTGGAGTTGCTTGCCTCTCCTCTTGGAGTTAGATTCCAGGTGGTTCTTTTCATCTTCAAGAATTGGATGAGGTCATCCAAAAATGGTGCCAAAGTTTATGTGAACAGTGAGAGGTGAAGCGATATGGGAGAAACCAGCTCTGCGAGTGTACTTGCCCAGAACAAGAGAAAAAAAGATAAAAGCAAAAATAAAAGTACCCACTCCATCTCGAAGATGCAGCATGGCCTACCATGAGGAGTCACAATAGCAAGCTTTTCTGGTGTCCAGACCCTTTTTTATTGTCCATATCTCAAAGAAATCTATGGGAATTCCTACACGCAGTTTCTAACAGGCAGTGATGGGACCCACCTCTCACGCTGACATCAGATCCAGCCCATCCTTTTGGAACCCCCCTGGAGTTCTTGTGAGAAGTTGACACTCAGAGCTTTGGGATCTTTCTGGGCATGTGCTCCAGGATCTTAAAATTAACAGATCACATCTTCTCCAGTCAGTGTTGCCGTGCCCTAACTTCCTGTCCCAAAACTATAGTCAACCAGTAAGATTGCAAATATGGTTGCCTCACTAATGTTGATCTAGCAGGGAAGCCGGCCACATAGCAAGGGTATAATGGCTGACATCATTAGCCTTCGCTTATCTGTGATTTCCAAAACATTTTGGGGAAAAGATAAGTCCAAGTGATCTGGTCACTCATTTGATCATCTGGTACCCAACAAGACTTAGTGGACTGAGTGGAACTAATTACAGTATAATCTCTAATTTCCGTTCATCCTTTAGAGAAGTGTGCAAGTCTGCCATTGCAGCTTTGGCTTCTTCAGATGCACATCCTGCCAGGTTTTGATATGCTCCTATCTGGTGCACTGACTTATCCTAGGTCTGTCCCTGTCTGGCTGCCTGTGAATTTCTACCTAGCTTAGCTCCCTGTACTAGTCACTCTTGTATCCTGGATGCACTCCATAAGACCTTGAATTTCGTACAGTCTTGGTACAAGCATCTTTAACATCATACAATACTAATTTCATTTCCAAATTTTTCATTCACAGAAAAATTTATAAAATGAAAGGACATTTTCTCTTTGCTCTAAATGCTCCAATCCATCATATTTTTTTTCCTTTTTCCTACTCTTATCAGAACTTTGGTGATTTCCCTAAAAATATTTTTTCCAAGTAACTTTGAGAGTTTTTTTTTAGGATCCATAAAATACTTTATTCATAATTATTAATATTGCTTGACACCAAAAGGAAATCTTATCATTTTATAGAAAATTTTTATTTTTAATTGTGATCACATTTATAGGCTATACTGTATTTATAACTGAAATAATGTAACTATCATTAAATTGTAGAATCCTAAGTAATCATATTATGTTTATGCATACACTTAAGAAAAAATAAACAAGATGCTTTTTTAAAAAATTTCAACAATACTGTGTTTTGAAGATAACTTTTACTGTCAGGCGTACCTCTTTGAAAATGCTAATTTTGTTCTTCATTTCATTTGCTCTGCCGAGGTAATTTATGGTATAAATTTCTCATATAGGTGACACATTTTCTTTCTTCCCCTTGGTTTGTGTCCCCCTTCCTCTGACTTGCCCTTCTACTTTCCTTCAATTTGCTTCATAGTTATTGAGATGACCAAAATCCACCTCACCAATTGGCAAAACAATTATTCACCTTTTACTATCCTTTTTAAGATGCATTAAACTTCTCTCCACAATTGGAATTATAATGTATTTTCTAGCTTTTTGTAGCAAACATCCAAACATTTCTGATGATTTTCTTTTCATGAGTTGTAACTGCTTCAACCTCAATTAACAGAGCAAATTTTTCAATCATATATTTCCTCCTCTAATGAAGAAATCATGACTTGGGTCCTGGATGTCAGCTCAAACAATTCCCAATGAAACATCCTTTTTTTGAATTATGTGTGTTTCTCGTTATCCTCATCTCAAAATTCCTCTTTCATGAAACACCCAGCATGTCTTTGAAAAAAAAAAAATCAAGTATGTTTCTTTATTACATCCTAATCTTGAAGTCCAGTGTAGATATTAAATATATTGCTGTTAATATTGTTGGAAAAACTCAAGACTTTTCCTCTGAAATAGCTTAGCCTTGGGCTAGAGGTCAGACCTTTGCTGATAAGCATGTATATTCATATGCCCATATGAAACAGGAAGCCCATTTTATTTGGTTCTATGTGTTTTATCATTTTCTGTAAGGTCCCGTTTTGTGCGGTATCTTCTGGGTAAGATTGCAATTTAAGGCCAGTGGTTTGGCTGATGGACTTTGAAGTAATACTGACTGTCTAGATTTTGTGTTTGGTGTAACCTTGTAAGCTGCTCTCTTGGACCCTGTGGCTGGCTTCCTGCCAGGTAAAGACATACAGTCTTTACCTCATAGCATATCTGTGATGGTTAAATGAGCTAGTGTACTTTTAAAGGAAATAGGAGAGTTAGAAATTAGAACTGATGTACATATTTATGTATATGTATATGTATATACATATTTATGTATATGTATATACATATACATATATATGTATGGTACTTTACATGTAGTATGTTATCTTTATAATATACATGAAGAATAAGTAGTATTCTCTGTGATTTAAAAAAATAATTAAATTAACATTTTATGTAAAAGGCTCAAGGAAATCAACTGTCAGAGCTGCATCTTCTAAAGGGACCAAGTAATGATTCAATCTATTGGTATATGATTTTAAAGCCTGTCTAAAGGAAGATGAGGAGGCTGGGGGACAAGGAGAGTATTAGGTAAGGCCAGCAAAGGGGAGCTTTACTCTGGGCTCTTACACTCATTTCACAAATTCATAAGGAGAAGGTATTGAAGCTTTGAGAATTCCATGTGCTTCTTGGAAGAGCAGTGAGAAATCATGCAAGAGCAGTGAGGAGAGATAGAAAGAGACTCACTTATTTCTTCAGGCTGGTATTCACTTATTTATTCAACAAATATTTATTAAGCAGCATTGCCAATCCTCTCAGTAGGAAGCATGTTCTAGAAAGTCTTCCACATGCCCCATTTAACAAACAAACAGACAAACAACTACTGAGAGACAATCCAACAAGATCCATCTTTGAGGAAGACTAGAGAAATCCCAAAGTACTAATGTATCAGGTGGGACCCCTCAAGGCTACCAAGCCAGATGGGCAGATGGATCCCTATTCCTGCAGACAACTGGTGAAGCTCACCATCTGTTCTCTTTAACACAGAGCTTTATATTTGTAGTTTTGTCCTGACTGAGCCCCTCTTTACAATAATTGTGATGCAATTGTTGTGATTTACAGCATGTCACCATTTGGCAGAGTAAGATAGCAGTCAGCGTTAGAGAACTGCAGTTGGATGGATTTACATTCCAATCCAGAACTCAGCAATTTTTGGTAAATTGCATGTGAATTTCTTTGTGAAATAAGAGTATGCTAACAGAAGTTTATTTTGAAGCTTTGAAATGATGCATACCAACAAAGAAACATGGAGAAGATGCTTCAAATCGAGTAGCAGCTTTTAGTAGTATGACATGTATCACAAACGACATTGCTGTTACGAAAAACAAGGGAGGTCTGAGCAAGGGCATGGATCTGGGAAGAGGTGGTATAAGGAGCTGACAGAGGCAGTTCCCTAAAAACTCAGAAGGCACCAGGTTAAGAAGAGAGTGGACAGCAATAAGAGAGAAGCCACACTTGTTTCTGAAAGTTGGTAGCAGGCAGGAGAGGGCAGAAGTTGAACAATAAGAAGAAAGTTCCTAATTCCTGGTCATCAGTGTGATATAAAAACACATGTGAAGGCTTGCCTCATGCAGCTAGAACTAAATATTCTTTCTAAAATTTATTTATTTATTTTTTTTGCACAGGACATGACCAAAAATATTTACTTCTATGGAATGTTGTTTGTTCTACTGTTATAAGATATATTTATGTATTTGATGGTTTTAGCATTTTGATCCTTACTTCTCCATGCCATGGTACAATGGTGGAGAATTATTTAAAAATAGGTTATATCATCAGCAGAAATTAAATTTGTCTTAGACTGTAGGCCCTCACTCAGACCACTGATTCTTATTTATGAGAAAACTTCATTATTTTATTTCAGGTGGCCAATGTTAAAATGCTTATTCAGTCATCAGTCTTCAGAAGCAGGATTTTGAATCCAAATGTGCAGATTAATAGTAAAACATTCTTTAGAACAGAGCTTGGCTCTTCTTCCTGGTAGAGTCCTTCTCAGGGGTTGAAGAGTGGCCCAGACGTAGAAGACATAGTTAGAATGAAGACGTGGCTAAAGAAGAGTGTCCCCTGATGTTTAGAGAAAGCAGAAGGAAAAGGAAATGAGAGGTTTAAGGGCGGGAGACGGAGAGGAGAGGAAGTGAAGAGATCATTGGCATTAGACCTTTTAGGGGAGTGGAAAACCATGCCAGATTAAATGACGATGTCAAGGACCAGACACAAATGTCACTTGCATCTTTAGTGATTAGAAAGCATACTACCTAATTGTGCTACTTTTGGGAGACTTACAAAAACACTTTTCTCTGCCCTGCTCTCCAGATTCAGTTCAATGAGAAGGCTTCTCCTAATGAATCTTTTGTAGTATAGCATATTACTGTGTTTCATCAAGTAATCAAGAGGCCTTTGTTCTATGATTAATGATTGGAACAAACACCACCTCCTATGACCAGCTCACACTAATGCCTAGAGGTGGTAAAGATTGTCCAACAGTTCTGAGGTGTTTAATTTTTAGGGCAAAGAACTTTACAGATACATGAATCAAGTCTTAGTTTATATTGGTATGACTGTGTGTCCTGTTCTATCTCAACATCAAACATGACGTACAAAACTAGAGAAGTACAGGCATATATTTGTAAGTGCAAATATGATTTATGAGCAAATACATTTCACTGTATTATACAGTAAATTATTTTGTTTCATATTGATATTTTGAAAGGAATATAGATGGATTCTTTTCAACATATGTAACATTTTATCCAGTGATACATCTACAATGACAATTAGATATGTTGGATATATGAACAAGTCTCATGTACTATTTATAACTCTAATTTCTAAAACATGGCCAAAATATATTGATGACACTAAATAAGTCTAAAAAACTGTGTTGACTTTCTCCTTTGCAAAAAAACTGAAATAGCATTGCACATTTTATTTGCAAAATCTATTCTGCTAGACACACTAATCACAGGGAACAGGTTTATATTAGATTGTATTTGAGTCTATTTGACCTATAAGGTGTTTTTCCTTCTTGACTTATCAGGTGTGTTTCCTCTTTTTGTTTTATAGTTTTAAAATTAATAATGTCTTCACATTGAATGTTTTACTAAATTTGTCATATGGCCAAGATCTTAATCATTTAGACATGTAGCACACATGCCTGCCCAGAACTAGTGGGTGTGAGTGGCATATGCTCCCTGCTTCCCGTAGGTTGTTTTATATCGGGAGTCAGACCAAGCCTCATGTGACTCACACGGGCACGTCAGCGGGGCCAGTGTTGCTCCCCTGCTAGTGACTGTTGCCGACGCCGAAGTCCTGGTCTTTGAAGTGCAGGGCTCTGCTGAGCTACGTGCTGCTGAGGTCAGTGTGAGCCAGTGACAGTCCTTTTCCCTGAACTACAGCTTCTGCCTGACTTGATGAAAGGTTACTTGCTAATCACATCGATCCCAGTAGTGGTCCGTTCTATCTGGGTAGGAGAAGCAGTGCCCACTTCCTAGCTGCCCAGCCAGGCCCGTTATGCCAGAGGTTTGGCAGTGTCTCACCAGGAGCCGTCAAAACAGCCCAGCTCCCTGTTCCTTCTGTGACTGTATCAGGAAATGCTGCGTGTGCTCTGGGGCCTTTGTCTTTCCTGCCCCCAGCAACACTGGTGAGGACCCAGGACTCAGCTTCTCCACTCTAGTCTCCATTGTCCTTTAATTCACCTTGTTCTGGGATGGCTCACAGCCCAGGACCCACAGCAGAGGTCCTGGCAACGTCCCCTTCCCTGTTCCCTATAAAAATAAAAACATCAAATGTATGCGATTCTAAACACATCACACTAGCTTTCTTCTGAGACCGCATCACATGGGCTCCTGGGTTCATTTCTAACCCACGGATCAGTCGTGGCGTCCTGAGGAAGGACTGGACAGGTGGGATTGAAAAAAATAGACTCCAAGCATCTTGGTGCCTTCTGACACACAGTGGATCATCTTCCTTATCCCGCGACAGTCACCATTCACCTGATGTTGCCTAAATTTATACACTTCACAAAGAAAGCTACACACACGTTAAAGAAAAAAAAAAATCAATGACTTTATTCAGACGGTCTGCATGATGCCATCCCGGGGAATTTCGTTTTGAAATGATGGAGAGTGGGCATCAAAGTGCAGGCGATGAAAAGAGTGCTTATTTGGTGCATGCCAGGGGCCTTTCAGCGCTCGGCACTATTGATCCCGGTATTGATTCCGGTGGGCTCGGCGCTGGCCTTTCCGCACACTGCCCGGTGCGCCCTGCTCTCCTTTCTCCGTGGCAAACTCCCGCTGTTCTTGTTGGGGCTACAGTCTGTTCTCTACTTGGAGGCAGTGTTTGTTCCACAGCTTTTTGTCCCAGTTCTTCTCCCGCATACAGTCAAACCGCACCCGAGGGGTCCCCGAATGGGGAATGTGCTCTGAACTGAATTTCTTTCTTTTTCATTTTTTTAAACTAAAACATGTACTGGTACATTTTATTTTTAAATTGAGTTTCTTGATACATTTTAGGTTTACTTTATGATCATATTCATCATTGAGAACTTGTCCTTGTGCGTGCTGTATCTCCATTCTTATTTTTTTCATTGCCCTGCGCTCCTTTCAACACTCACCCCCTACATACATCAGCTTTGTTTCTGTTTTTATTAATCTTCAGAGTTGTTCTCCCCCTTCTTGGTTTTCCCCTGCGCCCTTCCCCAGTTTCCCTGGCTTTCTGCTCACAAAAAGAAATACAAAGCACCAAAAATACAGCTCTTTGACGGTAAAGGCACAGCTCTGAGGACGGACACGGGCTGCGCCGAGTCGCAGCAACCGCTCCACGCCTTCTCAGTAGAGGGCCCGACAGGATCCCTCAGGGCCCCTGCCTTCTGCTCCTCCGCGTGAGAGTGAGCCCCTTAACACAGGGTCTTCTTACCCCGCTCTCCTACGGAAGCCCAAAGAACGGGCCTCGCCTGTTGTATTAGGCCTCACAGCCTCCCTGCGGTGTGTGCGCTTGCCTAAGTGGACGCAGACAAACAGCCTCCTCTTCCGTCCTTCCCTTCCCTCCGTGTGCAGACAGCCGGCCAGCGGTAGTCCTGGCGCCACTTCCTCTGTCTCTGCTCCCACTGGTCCATCTGTGCAGGTTCAACGCCACAGTTTCAAACTGGCTTTAAAATCTGCCTGCTGTATGATGTGAACAATTTTCTCATTCTCTTTAACTATTATTTCCTTATCTGTGAATCCAAAGGCCAATTCTAGGAGTAGCACAAAGTTGATGCACATTGAGTGCGACGTTGCCTGCAGAGTTGAGCGCGAACAGCACCTGCGGAGCATGCTGTCCCCCCGCCCCCCCCCTTTCTGAGTGTCCTTGGAACTCCGGTGCCAGGGGCAGGGCTGGCAAGGATTTGAGGCTGGCTTAACCACGGTCGAAATTTGGATCGAGCACAATTACTGTTTGAGATCCACACAAAGGGTTTTAGAAACCTCAGACATGTAGTAATTTTGTGGGAATAGAGCTTAATAGCCAAGGGAAGGAAGCCAAGCCTACATCTTTGCTGAAGAGCGCCTGACTTGGGTTTAGCATGCAGACTGGGGTGCATTTCGCTGCTCGGCTTTGACAGCACTCAGTGAGGGATAAGAAAGATGTGTTCTCGGAACAGAGGGCGCCCGCCTCCCCCACGGAACACAGAGGCCTCGCTGTCTTCGGTGCCTTCAGAGGAGTCATTGAGGGTGGGAGAGAATCACATAACAGAGATCAAACTGGAACCACCAAGGAGAAAAGGAATCAGAGATATCATACAAATTAAAATTAGATAACCCAGAACCTCCCAGGCCTGCATTTCTTATATAGCTGTGTTTGTTTGTCCTACTTTTTCCTTTCTGCAGGTTATTGTCTGTCAGTTTTTAAAGCTTTGCCTCAATATATATAAGCTTCTTTGACTATCCTACTTACCGAAAGAGAAGCAACTCCACCTTGTAACAGCCCTTTCTACCCTATGCATCTATTTTTTCCTGTATGCATTCATCCAGTATTTATTATCTGCTTACTGTCCAGTAGAAATCAAGCTAAGTGCTCAGGATGAAATGTTAAATCGTGACCACGAGCCACAGCTCCATCTGTCCAATGTCCCCACTGGGTTATATCTGAAACTAGAGACACACTGTGGGTGTCATACTACAGCACAGCAGTCACTAGCATTTGTCTACATCGCTAGCCATTGGATCAGGACTGTTCACAAAACGAGAGAGGTTGGTACAGAGCTTCCTTGATTTAAGACAGGGAGCTTGAGGAGTTAAGGTGTGTGATGATTTAGTCCATGTGGAATGCTCTCACAAAAATCTCATAGACCAAGTGGCATCAACATTTTTTCCTTACCCTCAGGGAGTTTGATATGTCCATGATCAAGGGTTTGGAAGATCTGGCCTGTGGTGAGGGCCCACTTCCTGGTCCACAGATGATCTTTACCCCATGTTCTCAAGTGGCAGAAAGGAGCTCTTTGGTATCTCTTTTATAAGTCACCAACGCATGCATGAGGCCTTTGTTAGGATCCCATGAATTTATAATGGTCCCATAGCATCAGCGGTTAGGATTTCACCAAACATACAGTTCATAACAGTGAAGTAATGCTCTTTGTCGGGGGAACTGCCCTATACTCTCCTGTGTTCTCATTGAATAAGTATAAAGAAGTATTGAAATTATGGGGAAATAAACTACCTAGACTAATGGAATACTTTGGATTATTTCACTGATGCAATGACATTAAAGAAAGTATTTCCTGAGAATTATTGCACAGAACCAAAGCCCCATCTAGCTAACTACACTAAACTGCCTGTGTTATGCAAGCATGTTTCATATCCAACATACAATTCTACTTTAAAATAATAAATATATTCTTGATATATTTCGGAGTCAGAATGTAAAGGCTCTGATGCAAAATATAACGTAATTATTGATTAAACAAAAGGTTATAAACTGAAAATGCTTTATAACAGCCTATATTTGCAAAGGGAGTTAGAGTTTATAAACTATCATCATTTATCTCACCATGGTTTGTATTCAGGTAATTATACATTAATTGATGTTATACATTAATTGTCACATGGCAGGTGCTCCATAAATACAGCTTTTCATTCAGATGCCCATTCCCTCAGAATCTGCTATAAGCCAGCACCTATGGATATGACAGTGAGTAGAACCTAATGATTTCTGGCTTCACATGGTACTTACACTCTATGTGATGAGACTCCAGTCCAGACAAACAATAGTTAGATCCCTATCTGTTTTCACAACTGATGTACTTTCTAATTAACCTGAGGAAAGTAGGACTTAAAGAAAATAGGCAATAAAATAAACTCACAAAAGCCAGTAAGTAGATGAATATAGAATATCACAGAAATTCTGTAGCTGAGCAATAGAATACTTGTGTTATTAAACACTGATCAAGATTGGGTGATGGGGTGCCTATCAAACAGGGTGCTATCTAGGCCTTCTAGAGCTTCTCTCCTACACGAACGTGCATGATTTTAGGAGGTGCCGATCTCTGAGGTCTTACTGTCAAAGACCAAATTTTTGTCTGACTTTAATACTGCTATTTTAGTGACATGAACTTGATCAATCAGATCAATTCTGTGTCCTACAACACTGCTGTAGTGAGACAGGAGAAGGGTATAAAACTAGCGCACAGGTCTTAGCTCTGTGTGTTCCAAAATATGTGAATTGAATCCTGATGGCATGTCTGAAGTTCCAGCTGTCCTAGAGAAGGGTCTGGGGCCAGCAGAATGCAGTTAGCCACTTGGGTTTTAGATGTGGGGAAGCGCCCACTTGGGGAGGCTCAGCTTCCATTTGATTTGGACGTATGCAGCTCAAAGTAGCATCCTTTACTCAGAGCCTCAGATGCAAAAAGTCCTCAAAGTTGAGGAAGAAAGTGTGACTTTAGCTAGAATAGTCACTACATCATCTCCATGTATTTTTAGTATTCTTTCTTTTACATTTATCCTAATACTAATACAATCTTTGGTCTGCCTGTTAATTTTAGCCATGATATTCACATGTCATTTCAATTCTCCAACACCGTTTCCCACATCTCATCGGTAGCATACCACTTTCAGATTTGTACTATATGAATGTCTTACCTATCATGACACTTACTTAACATTATGCATTCAAACTTAATTCAATTTTGAAATTAATCTCCTCTTAAGTAAATTATCTATGAAATTTCAATTATAGTATGCTACTTACACTTTTCAATCCTACTGCACATTTAAGCAGAGAGAAGTTAAATACAGTGTCTGAACCACTTAGTTCCATCTGGGACATCCTGATTTTTGATTCAGAAAGCAATTTTGTGAAATAGGTGCATTGAAAATAGCTAAAATCATTTTGTGAATAAGTCAGTTGAGGCCCAGGAAAGTAAGGTAGGTTTCTGTAATGACACATAGCCAGTAGTGCCAGATACAGAAAAACTGGTTGTACCCAAGGGAAGGGAGCTGTGTAGAAATCAAATTGGCATTGGAACTCAGGTTTTATGTCTCACTTTCATGCTTCTTTTGGAAGGTCTCTCTCCAGGACAGGATGGAAGCCATGTATTGGCCATAGTGGAAAATGTACTAATGATATTTATAACTAAATACTTGATTTTCTACCGTAACCTAAGAACCTATGGAGTATGTTAACAAGCATAATTACTGTGATAGGTAATTGGTGTTCTTACCCATGAATACATTATTTTTTATTAAATATACTTCTATGTATCTAAGTTCCCAAGTTGTTTTCCACAACTGTTGGAACATTAGCTTATATGCTTTCCAACCCCTTCTACTTAAGAAAAGAATACAGACACAGAGACGTGCACTCTCACTTTCACTGAAGTGGAAAACTACTCGCATTTAATGCAAAATAATTCAATAAATGCTTGTGGGGCTACCGGCAAATTTTTTGTAGATATTTCTTTTGTGAGGAGAACATTTTTAGTTAAGCTATTATTGATTTTTTGCATCGAATAAGGCTTCAGACTGCATACTCTTTTTTTCAAGAAAATCCATAGTATATACATAGGGTATATCAGACACAGCTTAACATTAGTAAACATTAGTGAATAAAAGGAAAAAACCTTTTATGAGGCTAATTCTGGCCTGAAAGAAACCAGACATCTTAAAGTACACAATTTGTTGATCTGTGGTAGTAGCTCAGCTGTTTCCCTGACATGCACAAGGTCCTGGATTTCATTTCAAGAGCTATTAAAAAAGTATATATACATAATTTACTTCTTTATAATATTTGTGTAGTTTACCTCTATACAATATTATATGTAGTTTGCCCATGAGTGTTATGTGATTTGAGAAAAAAATAAATAAACAGAAGTCCCTGAGATGGAAGAGCTTATAGCAGTTTTAGGGAAGATGGTCAGAGAGGACTTAAAAGCTGATGTGAGCAAACTCTGAGGAGCTGAGGGAGGCCTTTGTCTGTCTGAGGAGTTACACTCTGTGGGGACAGCAGTATATGCAGACCTGAGAGTGAGCATATCAGGGATGTGTCCAAAATACCAAGAAAGACTAACATTGATCACACAACAGAAGTGAGAAGGTGTACCACAGTTGGAGAAAGGCCTTTGGCCTCTGGCCCAAAATCATACAAATATCACCAGCCCCTACTCTTCATCAGAAGTCTATAGAACTGTGTGATATTTCAAAGTCTTTGCTGCTCACCTGAATACCTAAGTGAATGGTGCCGAATATAGCTCAGCCTCTGAGGAGGATGGAACTTCTCCAAGTCACCACTTCTGGCTGTGGTAAAAGAATAGGCTCACATCGGTCGTTGACCACTTCTCTGGATTGGGCCACCCTAGCTGCTGTTTGGTCATGGAGTGTCATAGAGAATTTGCACTCTGATCTGATACTAGAAGTTACATTCTTAATCAGCATAATGTTTCTTGAATCACTGTGCTCAGACTCTTTCAGGAGAAAATGAAGAATCAGAGATCAGTTTGTAGGAACCTTCTTTAAAGTTCTAAATACACTACTTTCCATGTGTAAGAAGCACAACATAAACTTAAGTGACCCTTTGTGACTATGACAGACTCCAGAACATACGAGACCTATTCCTCTACTACTTTTTTTTTATACATTGACCTTTTCATTTCTACGTGGAATTAAAGATTCAGAACTCTGTCTCATATTTGCATCATCATTAATGTAGACACGTTATGTTGCAGCATTTAAAACAACAGACCATACTGTAGTGACATTTTCTATTCTGACCATGTGGATTTTGAGCCCAGATGGCCCATTCCATTTAGTTTCCCAACCTTAAGCTATAGAGAAACTTTATGTAATAGAAGGAAACTTGCTATTCCTTGTTCTACCAGCTGCACATTTTCAAGTCATTTGATGTCAAAATAGAAACCGCTCATCATATTTTCTCTGCCAATAGCTGTCCATTTGTTCCTCCTTTTTCAGAAAGGGAGCTAAAGAAAATTTCAAATTGTTAAACCTAAAAGGGAAACTTTAGATGGTTGGTGGGAAAAAGAACATTTATAGGGACAACCTTTTCTAAACCAGTAAAATCAGGGCAAACAGAATGATGACTAGAAGCATATTTATGGACCACAAGGAAAAGAATATTTGATCCAGACTATCCTAGAAATACAGGTGCACATGACCAGCAAATCAACTTGATGTTTTCTCTTTTTTCATATACTGAATTTTAAAGCCATGGTTGGCTTATCTTGATCAAAATCAAAATAACTTTCTTTGTGTAACATACTTCTGAAGCCATTAACTTTGGGCACTGATAGGGAAACTATCTCTGTGCCAACTTGAACATGTAACTTCTTACTCTCCTTCAAAAGCATTATACAACTGAAATTCAAAATCAGAACATTTCAGTGATGTGCTAATACTCCACACGTAGTTGATGATCCTATTTTCTTTTTTTACAAAGGGAAAAGGAGCATTAAAATATTTTTAATTCTATTGATTTGATTCAAATTTTTCTAGGCTCTAGTTAATCAGTAATCATTTGAGGCCAACATGAAGAGTTAAAAATGAAGAATGGAAAGCAGTACACAGTAGATGAGATGTATATAATAATTTTGTTTTGCAGTTACATCTTAGTTTGTACATGTGCCAGTGGCTCAAGTACCAAGTTTTGGTAGTTGGAGAGTGTTATGCACTATAACATCACTATTTTTGTTTGTTTTCATCTGTTAGTATTTGCTTTACATCCTATTTCCCAAGCTAGAATTTTGTTAACCACTATAAAATCAGTATTTAAAAACAAATCTGCATTTTACCTTATGGATCCCTTTAGCCCTGCAGCTGAGAAAATTTTTGAAAAAAAATTTTCTGAGTATTAACAAAATCCAATTGCAAACAGATGGCTGGTATGTTCTCAAATATTTTTTGGATCCATTTATATCTATTTTTCTCAGAAAAACCTTATCTTCTTGGTAACCTTCAACTAGAGTAAGGGAAGGGTATCTTTATGTATATCCTTCCTACTCAAGCCTTGACTGTGTCTCTGTATACTTTTTAAATATAACCTAACATGTTGGTGTGGGTCTGTGGCTAAATAATCAAATGTTCTTGGATAAATTAGTTACTCTTAAATGTAACCCAATCTTGATTTGCTCTTCTTGTCCTTCAGATTCTAGGGAAACACTCCCTGCCCAAGGTTATTCCTTTTTCTTTATAATCATGACGTTTTCCCTTGAAATCTTTCTAAAATCTCAGGTACAATTTAACCAATATTTCCTCATTATTTCCCTTTGTAGTGAAAGAAAAATTCGACAGAAAAAAATTTTGTTTAAGAAATCAGCATACATTTTTTCTGTTGAAATCAATTACATCACCTGTGTATCTAATGAGAAGGTGAAATAGAGCTAACTTGTAGTTTATTTCATATTTTAATTATTTGAAGAGAAAAGCTGTTCACAAAATGAGAATAGGAATATGAGCATTATTTGAATTAACCATTATCAGGCCAATGACCTGCATGTATAATTCCAAACACTTTTACATTAAAATGAAAATTAAAATATTTTAAAATTTAAGTTAAAACTTTAATAAATAAAATATAAGATCAGAACATTTCCATAGGCAAATAATTTTCCTTTTACCTATAATCCATTAGGGATACATTATTTGAATGCCTATTATATTTGATATTTAATAACTAAGGCAGATAAAACAGGCACAAAACATAGCTACTTGGAAATGTCTACATAGTCAGGCGTGTTTATATTTCTCTTTTATACGCATCAGGTACATATGAGAAGGGTAAACTCCACTCCAAAATTATGATTCTACTCATTGATCATAGTATAGAATATATTTCTTGCAAAAGCTATTGTTTATATGGTATTTGCCTACTGTGGAGTACTACTCTACCATAAAGGTAAATTGAAGTCACTGGATGGAAAATGAATGCACCTTGAGACCATAATTTGGGCAGGAGATGGCTTTCTTCAAACAGGGTGTCTTGCTACATAGTTCAGGCCAGTTTAGAAATCACTCTGTGACCCAGGCTGGCCTCAGATTCACAGTAGTCCTCTTGCCTCAGCCTTCTAAATGCTGAAATTACAGAAGTGCACCATCACACTCGCATTTAGACCATAATTCTCAGTAAAATAAAACAGACACACAAATGTAACTGTTGTGTGGTTTCTCTTAAATGAGAAATCCAAATTATAAATAAAGAAGAAAACAGGAACTAGGCAATACCAAGTAGCGAGACAAGTGTCTCTCAAATGAGATCAGGAGATAGAGGGTAGGAAAGAGGCTAAAAAGGAATTAAAAGGTGTGATGTACATGTACTAGCTCAGCACAAGGAATACACATATTATATATTGAAGACAGGATTTCATAAACATAAAATTGAAAAAGAAATAGAGAGCAAAAGTTATTTTTTAAATGAAATATTTATGATACTTTCAAGATCACAGATAGAACCTTCAAGGTGTTTAGTCAAGTGTGATCATTCCAAGAGTTCTCTTGGGACTCTAGCAGTTGATACTGAATTCCTTCTGGTAGTTTTCCTTAGCACAAATTCAGACACAGAATTGTGCCAGCCGTTGCTTCACTTATTGATTGTGAGTCCACGCACAAGCCCTTCTCACCAGGGTAGAGAGAGCCCATCCTAATGGGCTGACTCTCTCCTCCCATTTCCAGGAGCATGGAAGGCGCCTTGTGCTACACGGGGGCCTTTTTGTAGGGTGCACACCCCGTGTTTTCCTTGGCCTTCCTTCTCTCAGCGCCTTTGACTCTCAGCTCCAGTATCTTTTGGAGAAATTGATGAGTTCGCAGTCTGTTTGCAGCTGTCCCTCTCAGTACTATTTCTAGAGAAAATAATAGTTGTATAATTTCCTGTGTCAATCAAGTAATAAGCAGATGTAAATCTACATATATTCAGCTCTTAATTGATTGATGCCAATGTGTTGAATTAATTTGAAATCATTTAAAAATACTCTTTTTCTAAACATAGCAAAGTAAGATTCCTGACTAGTATGGGCATGGTGAGGGGATTTCACGGAAATAATTGATATCATTAATGTGAAGAGTTAAAATAAAACATGATATGTGCATATTTGGGATAATTTTTATTTCTGAATTAATAATTTTCTGAATTAATAATTAATAATTAATAAAATTAATAATTTTTGAAACTACTTTCTGTTGAATTATGAACAGGATTTTTTTCCTGGAAATAAGAATTTTAAATACAGTTCTATGTATATTTTGAATATTTATTATATAGAATAGCTAGTCTAAAACCTGAAAGAAATATAAAGAAAAATAAGACCTGTCCTCAGAGCTCATGAGAAAAAAAACAATGTAAAGAGAAAAATAAAGAAAATACCTAATTTAAAGAAGAAAATATGCATATTAATTTAAGAATTTGTCTTAAAAACCCACCATTAGAAAATAGAAAGTTCACATGACAGCTTAGGGACTATCATGTTTTCCTATGTAAACCTCAGACAAAGATGTTACTCCAGTTGTTTTTACACTGGTGAGATTATATTTGCCAGCCCACTCCTGTTTTTCTCATAGTTGCATGTATATTGATGGAAAGACTGAGCGATGAAAGTGCACACTTTGTGACTCCTGGTGTGTTTGTAAGATACCTGCCCTCACATTACTCCCACCCAACCTCCAAGTTAGGCCTGAGGTCCCACTGTGCCCCCCAAAGGGGCAGGGACAAAACGCACCCAATCCCGTCCCAGGATGGGATGACTGGTCACTCTGAAATATCATTAATAACTCAATTCCTGGATATACATGACTTACATCATCACATACTTATCTAGATTGAGAACATAAATAATAAATTTCTGGTATATTTTGCTAATTTTTTTGCTAATTTTATTTATTGTTAATTATAATATGATGAAAACTTAGTGTCTGTTATGATAGGTACAAGAGCACCAATACAGTGAAATTATATCACACTAAATATATATGTGCTCAGCTACACATATACAAATGAGTACAGAAGTATGGAAACAGGATTAAGATAGATTGTCAATATCTTGATTGTAATATTGTGCCCAAAGTTTGAAAGATGTGACCCAAGTTAATAATGAGTGCACTGGATTGCTGTGCAGTTTTCAGACCTCTGCATAAGGACCTCCAACAAAAACAGACATTTTAGAAAGATACAGGTATTTTATGCAAATGAAGCTTCCAAGCATGCCTCCGAAGCAGGGCCCTCCACTACTGTGTGCCCCCTTTCCTGTCCTGTCCTTCTCTTCCAGAAGTGGCTCTGCCCTGTCTCTGCACACAGTTCTACTATGAGCAAAGAGGAAAAAGTTGACTTAGGAGAAATAGAAAGTTGGATTAATAGTGATAAAGGGCTATGAGACTAGAAAGTAAAAGGATTTCTAGGCTGCTAATTCACTACTAGAATAGGAGACATTCAGGACAATTGTGTTCCTTGAAATATTCTCTATCAGGCTGGGGATACAAATTTACACAAAATTTTAATATTGGATGGTCTTATAAATTTAGGAACACATAATTCTTTCTTTGCTTATTTTGGAGGTCAGTTTCTCAGCTTATAACCTACATGTTAATATCATTTTACCAGTTCAGGAGAGATTTCACACTAGGTACACATCCACTAATATAATCACAGTGTTGTACACTGTACATAAACTTACTAATTAATATCAGTACAACAATCCCTTCTTCTCAAAACCTCAGACTCACCAATAAAATGATCATTATTACTATACTGCTGCTTTAACTTAACTTTTTACTTAACTTTTAACTTTTTTCTTCAGATGTATGCATTATAAGGTGTCACAAATTACTGATGTTACAATGTACACACTGTTTACACAAATTATCCACCTAAATATCTATCTATCCCACCAGCCAAGTACTATCATTATGACTAGACTATAGATGAATTTTGTTTAAATTCCAATTATCATTTATGAAAATGGATATAATTCTCTGAGTAGTCTCATCTATTGATATTTTTACACAGTATTCATCTTGGTCACATAGTGAAAAGCTGGTTAGTAATATTCTTTACCTTAACATTTAGTTTGAAGAAGGAAAAACTGGAGTGCCATTTATCATGTAATATTAGGAACTAAAATATGTTTGCCACAGGGCACTGGTGGGAATGAAAAATCAATCACAAAGGTTTATTGCAAAGTTTTTACTTGTACTAGTTATCTTTTTATAGATAAACATTCAGCTAATGTGCATGTAGCTCATAGTTATCTATTATAGTAGAAAGGACTTATTTGATATTCACAACTCACAGTATTTTATTTTTGATTTCAGATCTTTTGTGCTGGTAACAAGGAGATAAATGAGCACATTATAATTGCATCTCTTGTTTCTCTGAACCCTTCTCAGAGTTGTCCATCAGCCAGCATTACTTATTCATTGATTTCTCTCTGTGAAGCAGCAATCTGAGCATGGTCTTGAAGGAAGAAGGGCTGTGACTAGGAATGTAATAATGGTGTAGAATTTTCACAACCAGTAGGTAGTAGTCCACCACTTGCTATCATCCAAAAATAGATGGAAGTTTGCGATGAGAATATGACTACCAGCCAGGGGACATATAGTACTAATAGCACAGAGGGCTAGGAGAGGTCTGTGTTGCACATTAGAGGCTCAGTATTTGACAATCACAGCTTCAAAGAAGGGTATTTAACCACAGTGGAAATGGGCACAGCAAAGGAGCCCAGAGAAAGGAGATTGAGAAAATTTAAAAGGTGACTCAAGATAGTCTTCTTTTAAGAAAAAGAGGAATTGACAGTGATTTTAAAAGAGAGCTTAGTGTATTCTATGCTCTGACTGAGGTAGTTGTAAATATAGTCATTGTTGGCAAAGCAGGGCATACATCTGTTTACACAGAGTGTATGAAAAGAAATTGTGTGTGTGATTATTAGTGAAGGTGAAGGTATTGGATTTACAAGTAAAATATTTCTTTAAATAACTTAAAGCTGTTTGGGAAATCTATGATGAACAATGTACTGCAGTGAGAAGAGTAAATATTTGATCAAATTAAAAAAAACACCAAAAATGTAATGATAGTTTGCAATGCAAATATAAAAAGTAATATTAGGTTAGTTTAGCTTTTGTTTTGCTTTGGAACCCAGTATCGATAGCACTATTAGAAGTTGCCACGAATATCTGTGACTGAGAATGTAATAGGGCAGATTTTATTTTCCTTATTTTCAGTTACTCATAGTCAACCACAGTCCAAAAGAGTAACAGAGAAAATTCCAGAAACACATAATTCATCATATTAAATTACATAGGGCTTTGAGTAGCATGATGAGAACTTGTGCCTCCCACTGCATCCCACTGGAGCATGGACCCTCCTTTTGCCCAGTGTGCTCATCTGTATTTACCACCTGCCTGGTAGTCATTTAATAGCCCTCTTAGCGTTTAGATCAGCGGTCTAAATATTGCAATGTTTGTGTTCACCTGATCATTACTTTACTTTATAATGACCCCAAATGCAAGAGTAGTGATAGTGACAATTACAAGTATGAGAAAGAAAACCATAAAATCTTTCTTGTCAATATAATTTCACATCAGGAAAATAATACATAGGGGTACAGTACACTATGATATTTTCAGAGGAGGAAGCACTATATTCACATAGTTTTTATCATGGCATATCACTGCAATTGCTCCTTTTTATTGTTATTTATTTTTGTCAATCTATGGACTTTAATGCATAAATTAAACTTTGTGGGTATGTATAAGACAAAATATAGTGTGTACAGGCATCTATACCACCTACACTTGCAGGCATCCATTACAAGTCTTGAAACAGTGCTTAAGACTTATTCATAGCCACTTCCATAACATAAACTCTATTTGGGTCTCTGTATTTCAGCAAATAAAGCTCTTCTGAAAAAGTAGTACTTTTCTGTCAATCTAATCATGCTCAATACCCTTGTTATTCATAGTACTAATAAATTCTTTTCTCTTTTATATATTTTAGAGATGAACATAATCTTCCTAAGTTGGTTTTAAATAATGTCTGGAGGTTTATAACTTCATAAACCAGCACCCTTATCTCACTATTTGATTCTATTTAATTTCTGGCTCTAAGAGGGACCAATCATATGAAGGAAAGCGTGTTTTACTTTCCAAGAAAATTTTTTGATGAAATAGGTCAGTTGTTCAAGGAAAGCACAACTCTTGGTGCATGGAATTTATATTTCCTGAATGTGTTCTATGGACCAGGGACAGTGCAGCAGGGCAGACTGGGAAATGACAGGCAAAACAGATGCGGCTCTGTCCTCATGGAACATGCATCAACCAAGACATTCTGGATAACCTAAGTCAAAATGATGGAAGGAAGCCTCGGAGCTATTTGTAAATTTGACAAATTGATACTTTTCTGGAACTTACTCAATTCTTTCATCTTATAAAACTGGAAAGTGAAGAAGTACTAGAATTCTACAGTACTTGTAACTATAATCATCATGAAAGAGAAGATGGGGCTGGGACATGGGCAGAAGATGCCTCCAGCACAGTGTTTCTGCCTCTTGGCAGGACCTCCTTTCAGGTCCTGTTTTCCTTGCCCCGGTGCATTGCATGGGCCCACGACAGCACCAGGGCTCACACTGGGAACTAGATTTCAGGGCTGATTCTCAGCTGTGCACACAGACTTATTCATCCTATATATACTTAGATAAAGCACCATTATTGAGCATTTCTATTAAAAATTATCTGCAGGAGGAATGCTTTCATGATAGGAGAAAAGCAGTGAACCTCAAAAATCAGCCACAACACCACCCTCAAATGCACCTTACAAACCATCAAAGTGTCGATCGATGTCAGTGTCATTTCATACAAAGCATTAGAGACAAACTCTTCAAAACACGCCTCAGGCAAACATTTCTGTCTCATACGGTGGGATATCGTGCAAGCTGAAGTGTGTGGCCATGGATTGTTGTAACACATTTAGCCAAGTGCACCAGGTGAGCTCAGGAGAGGGGCATGTCTTTGCTAGGGAGGCCGGGGATGCATCGAACTGACCACAGCTCTGAGAGACAGAGCAGCCAGGGCATGGGGCCCTCGCTCACAGGAGCCCAGCAATCAGGTGCGAGCCTTGCAAAATTTATGGGGTAAGAACAGAGGCCAGCGTCCCATTGGCCATCATTACACTTAAAGCAGAAGTTTAGAGAATGATAGTGTCATTAACAAAAACCTGGTTGGTGTAGTAGAAGAATTCATCTGGTACCGTTCTCTACTGGAAGCCATGCTTTAGATTTTCCAGAGTGATTTTAGTTGAAGTTAATATTTGGGTTTCTCTCCTGGGTAGATATTAGGAGGCCTTAGAGAGCTGCAGTGAGACGCTGTTACAGTCTGATACTTCCTTTATGTATGCATCTAACCTCTTCTGTTTGAAGTTAATTTGATTTTGCCTGCATAGAAAAAGGAGCCTTGGGAGATGATTTTTTATTAGAGATATGCTGAACTGTTCAGTTTCCAAACTCACAAACTGGAGGAAATTGAAGTCCGTGAGGACTGGAGCTTTTGGTGCATATCTAAATTTTACTTTTATCACCTTTCTTGACAAAAACCAATATCTGAAGCAGTTTGAGGGGTATCTTCTTACAATTATCTGAAAATTTAAGTGACTAGAGGATGCTCACCAATTTCTTCCATTTCTACTGGGTAAGAAACACCTTGGACTACATTCTTTCCCAGCCATTATTAAGTGCACAGGATTTCTAATCTCACCTTTTGTGGTACTAGCAATTATCTCAAGATTTTTTTACTGAGCTTCCTCTTCAACCATGTATATATACGTATATATATATATATATGTGTGTGTGTGTGTGTGTGTGTGTGTGTGTGTGTATATACACATATATAATTATAATATGTGTGTGTGTGTATATATATATATATAATTTTGAGAAGGATTTGGCTAAGTTGCTGAATTACACAAGCTGGGTTTGAATTTGCAATCTTCATGCCTCAGCTGGGATCTAATGTCACTTTTAGTGTATATTTATGGAAATGCTAGAAGAAAAATCCAGGAGAACTGTTATTTAGAATAAATACAAAGTTTCTATCAGCAGATTAAGGTCTCCTAAAACCACTGCTTTGCACCTACCCTGAGAAAAATGGTTGGAGGTCTTTTCTCATCTATACAAAAACACAAATGACCAAAGGCATTGTGCTAAGACATACGTTCTCTGTGACAATTTGGATCACAGCAGAAGTAATCACATTTAGAGTGGACTCTTATCAGAAGGCTCCTGATGCATTATTCCTGCTCTGAAGATGTGCTCCCTGAGCGCAGTTGTCCTCACGGGTCCATTTTCCTCTGTGCTGTGCAAGTTGGTGAATCGGCGTTTGTTCCTGGACTCACTGCAACCCTCTGTGTTGTCTTCTTACCTTCAGGAAATGCTGGAGGAGTTTAAGGAGCAAAGTTTTTTCTTAGGCGTGGTCTGTGGTTTAATGAAAAAGGTTGTGTGTGTGTGTGTGTGTGTGTGTGTGTGTGTGTGTGTGTGTGTGTGTATGTATGTGCGTGCGCGGACGTACGTGCGAATGCACACATAACTGCACAGTACGTTTGAGAAATACCCCCATAATTTCAAAAGTAATTTTACGGCAATAGAGAGCTTACTTGGTTTTTCTTTGTCGTTGATAAGTTTCCCTGGTCCACAGGGAAGTGTGGTAGTAATGGTGAGACATCAGTGACGGCGGTGGAGCTGCCGGGCCTGTTCCTCCCAGGACCAGCTCTGTGACTGCTGGGGCTGGATGGAGCCCCTCAAACTTCCTGACTCTCGGTTTCCTTTATTAAATTTGAACTAAGAATGCTGCTTAACACATTGGTCTGTCAGAAAAGAATGACTGAGTCTGACTATAGGTTTCTTGGTTTAACACCTGATAAATATAAAATTTCCATTAAGTGGCATCCATTGTCACTAAACAGGAGGGAAATGCAGATTGTTGGGGGAATTCAAATTCTCCATTACATGCATCAGTCTGTTCAGTTTTACACCACTTAGGGCCTAATCAGAGTTGGGTTTTTATTACTTTTTACTTGTTTCCAATACAAGTGTGAGTCAGAATATGAATATTTAATTTTAAGCTCGTAAGATAATCTTGACTTCTCTGTCATTGTCTAATATTCATGCTATGTCTTCTGAGATATTTCTGATTCTCTTTTTTTTTTTTTTTTTTTAAGGTTTTTTGAGACAGAGTCTCGCTTTTGTGGTTCAGGCTGGCCCTGAGCTCAGCCTCAAACTCACATCACAATCCTCCTGCCTCTGCCTCCCGAGTGCTGGGATTACAGGTGTGAGCCACCA
>PVIR01024387.1:11084-26075 GCA_004026965.1 Petromus typicus | reverse complement strand
GGGTTCGATTCCCCGGTAACCACATAACAATACTGGGTGTGGAGACCCACACCCAGCAGCAACCAGTACCACATACCACAGTGCCGGGCGTGGTGGCTCACGCCTGTAATCCCAGCACTCGGGAGGCAGAGGCAGGAGGATTGTGATGTGAGTTGGAGGCTGAGCTCAGGGCCAGCATGAACCACAAAGCGAGACCCTGTCTCCAAAAACCTAAAAAAAAAAAAAAAAAAAAAAAAAAAAAAAAGTGCTTGCCAGATTGCTAACTTGCTCGGGCTGGGCTTGAATTTTTGATCCTCCTGCCTCACGTTCCAGAGTGCTAGAGCTGCACTGTCATATGCACTCTTAAGCATTTTTAAAGATATAAATGATAGCTCAGTACAGTGCCATCTGTCTAATTCCAGTGAGTTAGGAGGCTGAGGCAGGAAGATCAAAGGCTCATGGGTAGCCTGGAAAACTGAATGAGACTGTTTCAAAATAAAATGACTGGGGGTGTGGTTCAGTGGTACAGTCCTTGCTTTCCATGTTGAAGCCTTGGGTCGTGCAACCCCAGAACCATGAAAAAACAAACAAAACAATGTGAAGAATACTAAGTACAAACAGCAAGAGTTGAGTATAACTGTGTAGTCTCTTTAATAATGGATCTTTTAAAGGAACAACCTAATAACAGACCTTAAAATATTCAGATTCTGTTTGGCATATGTATAGATGACTTCAATTTTTTTTTTTAAAAAATCACTTACAGCAGGATGGAAAACATTGATGGCTTGAACAGAAGCTTTTCCCTTTTGCTTGTACCCAAACACCAAGTCAATCCAGTGACAGATGTTCTGGGACACATGGTCAGACTCTAGAGCCTGTCGGTGGATGAGGATAAAAAGACGAGGATCGTTCCGTGCCCAGGGAGGAAGGTTGACATGATTAACCCGTTCGCCATTCTGACGCACACCAAAATCAAAACCTGAAGGAGAAAATGAATACAAACTGTTAGCTGTCCCAAACATGCTTTGTTTCACCAATAGAACAGACCTTATGAGTTCGTGGGTGCAGCTGATTATGTCTTACAACCAGGAGGTGAAATACGAAGAATCTACTTCGTCAGTGAGAAATGTCACTGCTCACCTACTTCCTTCTTTATGACAGGGCCACATGGATAAATGCAAACCTAATTAAAGCTGAGATCTTTCAACTTTATTCTTTTACCATTTTATACCATGATAAAGAAAAAGCAAAAGATTATTGCCCCTGATTCCAATGTTCCCACTAATAAAATCTTCAAATGTCATAAAGTGCTTAAATATCCATTCAATTTTAACTGAGTTAAAATCAGTTTTATAGAAACGTTTCTGAGTTGTTTATATTACATTTTAATAGATCTAAAATTATATTTAGTGAATATTAGTATTCTCTAGTTTAAAAACTCAACAAATAGAAGAATATACAATTTTAGAATATTTGTTACAGTTTATTAGTTTTATGGTAGAACTATAGTGCTGTCTAACTTTCTTTCTACCAGGCCGTGGGCACTCGATCTTTTTTTTTTTCACTGTCGTTACTAGAGATTGAACTCAGGACCTTGTGCTTGCAAAGCAGATATAGCACTACTGAAGTAAATCCCTGGCCCAAGTACACAATCTTTTGGTTTAACTGTTACACAATATGTGAACAAGAATTGCGAGCTGCATATAAAATACGATACATTAAATGTATGTAAGTGATAAAACTTCCTACCTATATTTTAACTTATTAAATTATTCTCCAAAATAAGTCCCTTTTAAAAATCAGATAATATAACTTACATGGTTGCTTGATAATAATTAACACCTGTCCTGTCTTCACAGGCACACTCATGTACATAGGTTGAAACACCATTGTCAGTAATTACAAGTTTGCTTGCCAAACTGCACAAGTGCAAGTTATACGTTGATAAATGTGGGTTTTGATTCTCCTGACTGCAGGTGCCACCACACTATGCCCTCCTTGGAACAGGCCACCATAGAACTGTATCATGAAAAGAAGTCACTAAAGCCACATAATAATGTCAAAAGTTTATGATCATGTGGTGTCACATCACAGGTCGTCCTGAGCTGAATGTGGTCTTTGGGCAACAGGTTGGATATACCTGTCCCAAGCATGTGTGTACCAACAAAATAATATTAACATATCAAATAAGATGTTTCTTCTGAGGTATAAATGAGCTCATATTTAATTGATTAGTTTGCTGGTGTACAAAAATTCATATAAGTATTTATTTTTTAAAACTGTTCTAAAATAACTTGGAATAAAAGCCAAGTATCTTATCCACAAAAATTTAAAAGGATTTCGTAAAGCTGAATAACTATATAAAATGAAGTTGTTGTCTACTTGAATGTGTGAACCCAAAAGAACCTCCACTCATTTGGAAGAATTTTTGAACCTCAAATGCAATATGAAATATAACATGAGGGCCTTAACAGATTCGCACTGGATGTGGGTATCTCAAGGAGCCTGCAGTCCTCCTCCTACAGCACAGCTGCGGGTGGTTCAGGCTTGGCTGAGCACAGGCAGAACTCTATGCAGCGCTGGGAGAAGCAGCAGTAAGGGCTGATTTATTTAATCTCAGGGAAGGCTCGAGAGGAGCTGGCAAGAAGAATCTCCACAGTCTCAATAATTCCCAACTTCTGGGTGCCCGGGGGCACATCACAGATGTAGACTCTCTGCTCAACTGATGACTGAGAGAAAAATGAAGAGAATGGTGCTAGGAAATGACATGATGAACATCACAGAAAATTGTTTAGTATTTTCATAAAATGGCTATCACATTTTCTGTATGCTTTTCAAGAACCTTGCTGTTCTCACAAACAGAAGGAGTCTGTGTGTCAAAGTTCCTTGGCTGAGATATAGTCCTGATTTTCTGACCTCTAAAGACTGATAGAGAATAAATTTATTTTCTCTTCTTTTTTTTGGTACCGGGGATTAAACTCAGGACCTTGAGCTTGAGAGTCAGGCACCTGAACCACTGAGCTACATCTCTGGCTCTTGTTGTTTTAAACAGGGTCTCGATTTGTATTTCAGGCTGGCCTCGAACTGACTACATAGCCCAGGCTACCTTTGAACTCTCAGCAATCCTCCTGCTTTTGCCTCTCGAGTGCTGGAATTACAGGCATGGCCAGCATTCCTGTCACTGTGGTATGTGGTACTGGGGATCAAACTCAGCACCTTGTGCTTACCAGGCAGATGCCAAAACCATTGAGCTACAACATCCCCGGCACTGGTCCTTGTTGTTTAAGTGTTGCAGCTGTTATGTGGTCATTGGTTATAGGGATACACATATAAGAAACTACTATCAGAGAAAACAAGCAGTGGATTTAACCTATTTCTGGCTACTCTAAGAATACTTACCAGTGGTGTTTGCAGGTGCAGATCTACTCTGAGGTCATTTGGATTATAGCCTAACTACTTTCCAATATCTCACTTTCATTACTACTTTTGCATTGTTCTAATGTATTGATAGTTTTGGAAACAAAAGACATCACCCTATTTATAGCATTGTTTTTAAGAATGGTATTTCCATATACAAAATACAGTAATTCTTGTTTGCTGAAAATTAAATGAATGCTGGCACTAGGCTGTAGTATCTTTTTCTAAATGGGGAGTGGGTTAAATATGAGTTTCACACTGAAAGCCACAGGAAAGTTCTCCAAACTCCAGGTACTGATATTCGCCAGAGGCATTTTCAGATGGATAACATCATGTGGATTTATTAATAATTTTCCAAACAGCCTCCGAGAAGCCAGTTAGAAAATAATTCTAGAGCTGTGGATATAGCTCCGTGGTTCAGGCACCTGCCTTCCAAGCACAAGGTCTTGGGTTCAATACCCAGTAACCACATAGAACAATGCCGTGCATGGTGGCTCATGCCCATCAGTAATCAGTACCACATACAATGCTTGGGTGTGGTGGTTCACATCTGTAATCCCAGTACTCAGAAGGCAGAGGCAGGAGGATTGCTGAGTTCCAGGCTGAGTTCAGGACCAGCCTGAACTACAAAGTGAGAAGTCTCAAAAAACTAAAAAAAGAAAGAAAGAAAATAATTCTAAAGTGATTCATATAACATTAATTTCTCTAGAGATATAATTCGCAATTTCATGAAAACGTGAAATTAAGGAAAATAATCCAACAGTACCTCTTACAGGGTTAAATGATTTTCTATTAAATAAAAGGTAAGGTTGTCAAGATCACTGGTCACTGGCATAAGAGAAAATTAAGTTTTAACCTCAAGAATCCCTTTTGGTTATTAGGTAATTTTGCTTAGAGTATTGTATTACTAGCTTTGACTTTTTCATAAAATCATTGAGATTTTGGTTAAGTTACATATACTATTCTTTTTTTTTTTTTTTTTTTTTTTGAGACAGGATCTTGCTTTGTAGTTCAGGCTGGCCTTGAACTCACTATGTAGCTCAGGGTGGCCTTGAGCTCATAGCAATCCTCCTGCCTCTGCCTCCCGAGTGCTAGGATTACAGGTGTGAGCCACCAAACCCAGCTGTGATAATGTGGTACTGGGGATCGAACTCCAGATCTTGCATTTGCCAGGCAGATGCCAGAACCACTGAGCTACATCCCTGGCCCTAAACATGTTTTCAATATATTCATGTTTCAATTTTAAAAATAATGAGCATAACATTTATAATAAAAATAAATGTTGAGCTTGGGATATAACTCTGTGGTGATGTTGCCTGCCTGGCAAGTGCAAGGTACTGAGTTCAAACCCTGATTCCACAAAAATAAATGAACAAACAAACAAATAAACAAATGTAAACTTGAAATTTTAACACTTAAAAGTATAAGTTTTCCAAATATATTTAGCCCTATGAAAAACTTAAAAATTCTCAGGCTTACTTGGAAATAATATTATTATAAACTTAAAATAAATGATTTTGCCTTATTTGAGAATTCAAATTTTAGAACTTAGAAAAGCTTTATTTATTTTTGGAAAATTATAACATTATCACAAATCATTCAAAATGTAAAATGAAAATTATTTGCTGATACCTTCACGGTTAACTAAGAACTCAGGAAGATAGAAAAACTCTGGAATAAGTTCTTTCACATCAGTCATGGATTCAAAAGATGAGAGGCGCCACGTTGTATTTGTAGAATGAAAAGTTCTGTCTGGAATGTCAAAACTTTGATCTACAAAGAAATACAAATGATGCAATTAAGATATAAAGACTTAATTCCATTTGAAATCTGTTATAGCTTTTGCTATTTCAAAAAATTCATAATATTGATTTTATCTGCTCAGTTTCAGACATTATTCATAATCTTGAAAATATTTTTATATTTCTATAGTACTTTGAGATGCTAGATTTCCATTTGTATTAGGCATTTATAAAACATATAACTACATGAATTTATATCACTTACTTGTTTAATTACTATCTTCTATTTAAGTAGAATGAAAGTCCTACAAAAGGAGGAGCCCTAGGATACCACCCACACCCAGCATATAACCCATGCAGAGTACATAAGTACGTGAAAAGATTTCTTTACTGAGTGACTGAATAATAAGGAAAGAAAATTAAAGTTAGCGTTGGTAGTTTTTTTCCTACTAGTAAGACAAATTATTTCTTCACCTCTGGTTGTTAAGACCATTTTCTCTTTCTATAGGGGTGGAGGACATTACCTTTTAGAAGTTCTAGCTACAGCATTTGAGTAAAATATCCTACAAATGAATAATATAAAACTAAGCACAGTCACTCTTCTGTTAACTTTTCTGGTGGTACAGGCTATGAATAATCAAGAATTGAGTTTTTACCCTGTCTCTTTTCTGCCAACATTGATCACACTTTCCAGGCCTAGAGCAGGCCTGTAGTAATAAATGATACCCAAAGGCCAGCCCTTGAAAACACTGATGAAGTACACAGTACTTAGGGAAAGTCTACAATGGTCTAAAATCACTCCAACTAGATAACTAATACATTCTTTCACGTCTGGACTGTCACAAACGAATCTCAGCATCAGGCAAAGCACAACTTGAAAAGGACACATTACATTTCTTCTCTACATTTTATCTGCTCTGCTGAGCATATTTCCTATTATTTCTACTACTTCCTAATTTATTCTGTTGAGTCAGATAGCATTGCTTGAACACTGTATAAAATCTTGGAAAAAAAAATTTTTTTTTTTGAGACAGGGTCTAGCTCTGTAGTTCAGGCTGGCCCTGAGCTCAGCCTTGAGCTCACAGCAATATCTCCTGCCTCTGCCTCCGAAGTGCTGGGATTACAGGCGTGAGCGGCCACGCTCGGCGCTGTGGTATGTGGTTCTGATTACTGGTGCGTTTGAGTCTCCATGCCTGGCATTGTTGTATGTAGTTACCAGGGGATTGAACCCAGAGCTTTGCATTTGAAAGGCAGGCGCTGGAACCACTGAGCTAAATCCATGGCTCGGAAAAAAAATTTTTTTGAGACTAAGCCTCGGTATGTTACCCAGACTGGCCTCAAACTTAGTGATCTTACAGCCTCAGCCTCCTGAGGCGTGGGTGTACAGGCATGTGCCTGGCTAAAAATAAGTTTTATAAATGTTTATATATTGCCCTGAAAGTAAACTGGGCCATTTTGTCAGGCCATGGTGGGGTCACTGTATCTACAGCTAAGAAATAAGAGAATTCATGCTTAGATTTTAAGACTTTCTGTAGCATTCCAATTTTTATTTCTAGTAACGGCAAACCTTTTAGAGACCAAGTGCTCAAACTGCAATCCAAACCCACTGATTCATTGCAAAGTGACAACACTAGAATTAAGCATGAATATCTGATGCTCAGCAGCTGGGGCAAGTTAGCTTGAGCATGGACAGAGGGTACTCTGCCTGCCTGCTGCAGCATACATGCCATATGCTCACCACCACACATCTAGATTATGCTCAGACTGGTTCTCAATTGGCAGTACTCTGTCCTGCAGTGATATGTGGTAACGTGAGACATTCACGGTTATCAAAACTTGGGGTGAGGATGTGCCACTGACATTAGTGAGTAGTGGTCTGGGATGCTATAGTCCATAAGGCAATCCCTTTAACAGAAATTATGCAGCTCAAGATGACTAGAGTATGGAACTTGACAATTCCTGGAATGAATTATAAATCAAAACATAAATTCAAAAGTCAACAAACAAGATAAAGAAGTGAACAGAGATAAGGAAGTACCAGGATTTTAAAAAATCTAGCCATAAATATACAACAGCAGGGCGTCATGGTGCATGGCTATATTCCCAGAACTCTGGGAAACCAAGGCAGGGAGGTCTGAGTTTCAGCTCAGCCTGGGAAACTCTAAGGTAAAATCTTGTCCCAAAATTTAAAAAATAAAGCTGAGGATGATAGTGCATGCCTATAATCCTAGTACGTGGGAGGCTGAGGTAGCAACATCACCATCAATTTGAGGCTGGCCTGGGGTAGATAGTGAGTTCAAGGCCAATGTGAGATAGCAAAACCTTGTCTCAAAAAAAAAGGGGACCGGGAAGTTAGCTTAGTGGTTCCGGTGCCTGTCTTGCAAGCGCAAGGATCTTGGTTCGATCCCCGGTAACCACATACCATATTGGGCGTGGAGACTCACGCCCAGCAGCAACCAGTACCACATACCACAGTGCCAGGCGTGGTGGCTCACGCCTGTAATCCCAGCACTTGGGAGGCAGAGGCAGGAGGATTGCTGTGATGTGAGTTTGAGTCTGAGCTTGGGGCCAGCCTGAACCACAAAGTAAGACCCTGTCTCAAAAAACCTTAAAAAAAAAAAAAAGTGCTGGGATCCAGCGTAGTATGAATGTTCTGATTCACTCTTCATTACTACAATCAATCAACAGCAGAGGAAATCTAGTCTTAAATATTAATATATTCATAATAGCAATAAAAATGAAGATTGATAAATTTTAGTTGAATGAAAATTTTACACTAAGAGATTCTTGGGCTACACTGTCTTAGATGAAGAGAGGCAACAGTTCTGTTAAACACTATACTGGCCCAAAATATTATGTACACCTAAAATATTACCATTTTTTAATAATAGCATTCACAAATCAGAGCATATCCAGAAATATCTTTAGAACAATGAAAGGTTTAGAAGCTAAGGCAAAAAAAGGACAGCTTTGAGTACGAGCTGCAAATACTGTTTATGAAGTACAGAGTGATCCCATTTATCTTTTAACATTCCTTGCAGCAGATGGGGTAGGGTCATGCTTATAGGCAGCTTTCAAGCTGATGTCAAACTAATGAGAGATAATTAGCCAAAGGAAAACAAGGCCTAAATATAGAAAGGGACAGACCAACAATCTTAAATATCTGAATAGCAGTCACATGAAACATTTATTCTGTGTACTTACAGAGGAGTAAGTGTAAAAACTCCCTTTATAGACCAAGCAGAGAGAATACAAATTCATTCCTGTATATGAATGAAAAATATAAAAAAGTCCTCAAAAGGTTGAATATATGAATGGACAATGATTCCTCAAAGAGTTCTGGGGAAGAACTGGTGACAGGGGAAAGCGTCCCTGTTTGCATACAAATCAAATAATTTCATTCGTAAGTCATCCTCCGGCCTGCACACTGGTCCTCAAAATAGCAAGGGAGAAGATGATAATTTTGTAGTCCTGTGGATTTGTTATAGTTTAGATCTAAAATGTCTTCTAAAAGATTCATGTATTCAGGCCGGGGATTTAGCTCAGTGGTTCCGGCACCTGTCTTGCAAGCGTAAGGACCCGGGTTCGTTCCCTGGTAATCACATACAATACTGCATGTGAAGACTCATGCCCAGCAGCAATCAGTACCATATACCACAGTGCCAGGCATGGTGGCTCACGCCTGTAATCCCAGCACTCGGGAGGCAGAGGCAGGAGGACTGCTGTGATGTGAGTTTGAGGCTGAGCTCAGGGCCAGCCTGAACTACAAAGTGAGAACCTGCTCAAAAAAAAAAAAACCTAAAAAAAAAATATTCATGTATTCCAAAGTAGGGTTTTGGGGTCATGGGCTGCTATACTCTTCAGTGGACTGATTCATTCATGAGTTCATGCTGAATGTGCTGGGTCTGACTAAAGAGGCAGGTCACTGGAGGTGTGATCTGGAAAACAGTAATCTAACTAACAACACCCTTCTCTGCTTCCTGGCTGCATAAGCTGCTTTCCTCTGCCAATTTCTCCCACTATGCTATTTCTGCCATGGAGCTAGCTGACCATGGAATGAAATGCCAAACCGTGAGCCAAAATGAACCTATTTCCTTTAAGTTACTGGTGTCAAGTATTATGTCCCAGTGATAGAAAAACTGACAGATACGGGATTGAACATAGGACTTTCACTGAGTTGTGTTTCAGTCTTTTTTTTTTTTTTTTTTTGATTTTGATATAAAGGCTTAATAAATTGCTAAGTTTCCCAAATGAGACTTAAACTTGCCATCCTCCTGCCTCAGCCTCCCAGAGTGCTGGGATTTTAGGTATACGCCCTCCCTGCCCAACAGAGGTACACTATTAACTATGCAATTATTATAGTAAATGTGCTAGTGTGGCTCTCACAGATATTCATATTAGCTATAACATTAATATTCCTCTACAATAAATGACAATAGTGTACTTTTTGTATAAATGATGTATATAGATTCTAGGTTAACTTAGGTATTTGAAACATTTATTAAGTTGAAAGGCTTTATAAGTTTTATAGTTTGTGAATTACATCTTAATTCTTTAAAATTTTAAAATAAATTTAGATATGTTTAACTGGAAGATGAATGCAAGACACTAGCAAGATGACTTCATTTACCACAGCTGTTCTGAGGATGATTTTCATGAAAGAGTGAGGGGAATTTTCTGTCCTATGGTTTGGTTACTCTTAGTAAATTCTCAAGAAGCCAGTCAAGTTTGTTTGTTGCCATGATCCAACATAATTTGGGGGAGAGGAAACCTTCTTACCTTGATAGGCTAAAAACATTCTGGTGAAGGGAGGCATCCTGACCAGGAAGTGGAGCACGGTGCCACTGTTGGAGTAGTGGGAGCCATAGTGATAGGGCTGCACAGGAGGCATGGGGTCATCTTCCCTCGCTCCTTTGCGGTACTCCTCCTCCAAGTACTGAAGGATTCAGAATCAGAGAGAATTCACGACTGTGCATTCCAGGCAATGCTGGCAAAGTGTAGGTTTCTCTGCTGTCCTTCTCTACTACCCTTCTGACACCATTCTGCATGGCTTGCCCTCCCATTCATGTCCGAGACCACAGCCAGCTGCGTGTCAGTGAGTGTTCTCTGAGGCCTGCCAGGCCTGACCGCGTGAAGCTGCACCTGACGTTCTGCCACTCCATTCTGTGTCCTCACAAAACCCTCCTGCTCTGCAGTGTCACTCCGAGCACTCCGGCTCCTAGTACCTGAGGGCGTCAAGCACTCAAGTAGTGAGAGCTGCTCTGATCCCTGGAGCAGTCTGTGTTTTAAGAGAGCTGCATGACACATGCTATGTTATTTAAGGAAATTCTTCTCTTAAAGTGGAAATGCAACAGAAATGTAAAGATATTACATGTTATCAATATTAATATACTATTTTATGGTTCTTTTGCATTGTAGCTATATAAAAGGTAAAAACACTATGATGACTTTTCCTTATTCCTATTCTCCCATTATAAAGTAGGAAGCAAAGCTACTCATTTAATATCTGTCACCATGCTCATCTTCCATGGCTTCTGCTCGGCTCTGATAACAAAGTGAAGTGTAGTGAATTCTGAAGAGTTACTTTGGACTCTCACTGACTGCCCTATATTCAACTACAGAAAAGCCAGTGTGGAAAATATGAGAAAATTGCTTCAGCTGCTTCTGTCTTGACACTGTTGTGAAGAATTCTGGGTGGTAAAAGACAATTTTTTAAAATTTCCACTAGAATTTCAATAATATTATTTTCACAGACACAGGTAATTCATTTCTATTTAAAAATTTAAAATCCAGTAAATTTGTTTAATAAACTAATGTGAATTTCCAGAATATGACTAATATGGATTATGGTACACAAGAAATATATTAATATTGCTATATAAACAGCATTAAGGAATACAATAGGTCCTTAGAAGTCTCTGTGATTTTTAAAAGAAATATAATTCCTACATACTTGAGTAAGCAATGCATTACTAGTTTTCAATTTATGCCAAAAGGATATTCTTTTTAATTCTCTGATGTATTTTCAGAGCATTAAAATAGAAAATAATATTTAATTTCATATAATGATTTCAGTTATCTGTCTAAGTACACGGAACTGAAAAACAGAAAAATCAATAAAATCAGGTAGAACACATATCTATAAAACAAAACTTCAAAGTTTTTTTTTGTCAAAGTATGAGTAGAAACTACAGCTACCTTGTATGTGTCCACATAACGATCTTCTTTTTCTTTATACTGCACAGCGATAGGCTTACAGAGATTTCTATGAAGGAGAGGATGACAGGAAAAAATGACATCATTTGATATTCACAGGATGCAGTCACATGTGTTTGCAGTAAATAAGTAATCTACGAGATGTAATAAGTAATAAGAGTAAATGAGTGAGTTTCCACACCCAGTATTGTATGTGGTTACCGGGAATCGAACCTGGGCCCTTGTGCTTGCAAGACAGGCGCCGGAACCACGGAGCTAAATCTCCGGCCCTAAAGGTTATTTCTGATGCATGTTTTTACACATGGTAGCAATGTATAATAATCTATAAGACAATAAGGACCAAATTCAAGCCGACCAATCATAAAAACACATTTTTACAATAATCGGGCACACATGAAAATGAACTAGATATTCAATGGTATCTCGAAATTAATTTTCTTAAATGTGATCACAGCATTCCTGATGTATAAGAAATATTTTATTTTTTTAAAAAAGAGATGCATACTGTAAAACTCAGAAGTGATGTATTATAAGATGTCTGATGTACAGAAAAAAGATGATGCAAGTTTGATATGTATAAGGGAATCCATCATATAATCATTCTATTTTTGCACATGCTTAAAATTTTTCATAATAAAAACTTCCAATGACAAAAATATGAAATCAAGAGGTTTTGATGTCTTTACCTACCTATAGATTGATGGATCGTTGAGGTCGAGTGTCTCACTAACATAGTCAGCAAGTATAAATGGGAATACTGGGTACTGCATGAGATCATTGAAGGATCGGCCAGCGTGTTTGTTTAAGTGAGTCAAATATTCAAAATTAGTAATTTGTCCAGCATACCACAGGTTTGTCAGAGCGGTAATGTTACCATATTCCAGAAGATTTGGGAGGTTATTTGTGAGTATACTGTGGTACACATCATCACGAACCTAAAAGAGAAGAAGAAAGAAAACCAGCTATTAGTTTCAGGGTCACTGAAACTTTGCTTTGGAGAATGAGGACATTATAAGTAGCTTACTAATCTCAAGTCTTCCAAGAAAATTCTTTTGCCCAATATAATTACCAGTGAAGACAGAGAGTTAATTGTAAGACTTACTCTTTTTTGTACTAGTGATCAAACTTGCAGGACTGATTCTTGAAATTAGGTTCCTAGCCACTGTGCTTTGCTGCTGAAGAAATCGATAGCAAGATGATCTGTCTATAACTTCTAAGGAAAACTTATGCAGAAAGTCTGCATATTCCATACAGATACTAAGGGAAAGAAAATCAATGAAATAAATCCAGGAATTTTCTTTCAGATAAGTGCAATATGGTGTAATAGAGAAAGAGAACATTGTCCATGTCTCAGAAGATCTAACTAGGTAAAGACAGATCTAGTCTGTGTTCCTACTAACCCTCTGTACTATAGTTACAACTATAATAATGGTGTAATATTTCTTATAGGAATTAAATAAAGTACACTATATAAAAAGTTAGATTTCCATTGTTGATTGAAAAAAGTAAATGCTCTTCTAGAGATTCACAAAAATTTTCTCACAGAAAAACGGTACTGATTCTTCTAAATAATTACATAATTGGTAATAAATGAGTAAGAAAAGACAAGCTCAGTTTTTGCTAAAAACAGACTTGAAATAGGCATCTTAAATGTAATATATGTTCAGGCACAGTAGAGGGTAGTGAGAGATAAAACTTTAAAAAATGACAAGAATGAGAAATGGAGCTGTATTTATGGAACAAGTTTAACAACTCAAACCTGTAGTCAAAATCTGATGCCTGCCAAAAGCTAAAGGTGAGGTAAACAGAATGGAATTTATAACAGACTGTGTATCAAACTCTGGAAGGGAAAGGAAGCATTGGTTCACACAAGAACTTATTGAACATTTTAGTATATATGCTTGCTGAACATTTACATACCAATAATGTTCCTGGTGCTGACAATACAGCACTTAACAAAGCCAAGTTTTGACATTTTGTTAGGAGAGCCAGACAATGCTGGATGCTAACCAAACTTATGGGAAAAAAAAAATAAAAAATAAAAAAAAAAGCACACAAAAGAAAACAGAGATGCTTGGGGGTGAAGGAAGTTTATTTTGTATAGTTAGGCTTGGGAAGAGAGTGAAATTGTTATTTGATATTATCTAGAAAGGTCTAAAGAGAAGATATATGACTGGGGAACCTAAAAAAAATGAGGAAGTGAATAACTATATTTCTAGGGTAAAAGGCATTCCAGAAAGCAGAAAGTGCAAAGACTCCAAAGTATTAGTGTATCTGACATATTCAAGGATTCACTCCATGGATAGAGTGGAGGAAGTGAGGGCAAGAAAGGTAACAGATGAGGCCAGAGAGGAAAGAAGCCAGGTACCTGATCATTTAGGGTTTTATCAGGCCATTATAATGGTTTTGGCTTTAACTTAGTGAACGGCAAGTGATTTCCAGAAGAACAACATGATCCATACCCACTGTGTTGTACTGAAAGAGTCAGCAGGGAGTGTGTACATAGGCAGCTGGGAGACCAGTTAGGAGATGACTTAGGCAGGAGATGAGGGTATCTCAGACAGGATGGTGACAGCAGATGCTGTCCAGTCCTGGGTGCATTCTGCTGGAATAGATGTAGAGATAAAAGAAATGGAATGATCTAGAATCTCAAGGACATGGATTTGGTTTTAGTAAGGTGGAGTTGTCATTTCTAGAAAGGGAGAAAACAGGAAGACTTTCGGGGGGTAAGTGGAACTTCAGTTTTGTATGTGTTTCATTTGAGATGTCAATTAGCAACTTTACAGTGAAGAAGCCAATTCAGTAGCTGGCATTCAGGGGAGAGGCTTGAGTACTGGTACAGAGAGTTATATAATACAGATGGCATTTTAAAGCCTTTGACACAGTATAAAAGAAGAGGCCCAAGGAATGCTCCCTAACATATGCAGGGGAGAGATGGATGGCCAAGTAACAGGAGGACTGGGAGAAAATGGTAACTCAAAAGCCCAGAGAAGGAAGATTCTGATAAAGAAGACTAATCAGCAGGGCCAAGTGGTGCTGGTACGGTGAGGAAGTACAGCCACAGACAGAGCTTCGCAGCAGAGACTGGCTGCCCTGACCAGAGGGGTAAGAAGGTGTAGTGTGGTCTCTCTGAGAGCTGGGGGTAAGAACCCAAGGCAGCAGCAGGCACAGCTCTCCCTGACAGGCCTTCCATGGGGGAAGCACAGGAATGGTAGCTGGAGGAGTGTGTGTATTTGGCTCAGTGGTTCTGGCAACTGCCACACAAGCATAACGTCCCAAGTTCAATCCCTGGTACCAAAAAAAAAAAAAAAAAAAAGAAAAGGACAGTACTACACACCAGGCAAGTTTTAATTGCTCTTTACAGTCATTTGGTGAAATCCAAATTTAGTACAATTGTAGAGGTTAAAATGAATCTTCACACAACCAAATGTAAAGTAATTTTTTTTTTTTTAAGGTTTTTTGAGACAGGGTCTCGCTTTGTGGTTCAGGCTGGCCCTGAGCTCAGCCTCCAACTCACATCACAGCAATCCTCCTGCCTCTGCCTCCCGAGTGCTGGGATTACAGGCGTGAGCCACCACGCCCGGCACTGGTATGTGGTATTGGTTGCCGCTGGGGTGAGTCTCCACACCCAGTATTG
>PVIR01024387.1:0-10984 GCA_004026965.1 Petromus typicus | reverse complement strand
GTAAAGCAATTTTTATTTGATTTCTAAGCAGTGAATTAAAGTTTAAATAAATTAAACTTGCAACATAATCACAACACACACACACATACGTATTTGTACAAGTTGCATTTACCTTGCTGTTGTCAAATGCTAACAGGAGGGTTCTTCCATTTGTTAAAAAGATTTCTACGGCATTATCTCTCAGCTGCCACCAACGCTTATGAACTTCTTTAATTTCCTCATATGTCCAGGAAAATGATGCTGGTTCTAACTCTCCCTGAAGGCTCTACAACAATGGAAATGGACAAAAGTACTTGTCAAATATAAATAATTACTTTAATTCTAGATTTTAAAAAATACCTATATGAAAGCAAAACCCTTTCTTTTGTAGAAAAATGGTAGTACGAGTACCTGGAAACCCTGCCCCCACTATAAAATACTTTTGAGTTTTAGATAAAATCTAGCAATAAAAAATTAACATTCTTTTTGGACCAGTTTTAGGCTTACAGAAAACTGAATAGGTATTAGACAGTCCCCACATATTCTGTTCCCTGCCCGTCATACTGTTTCCCTATTATTAATATCTTTCTGTGGTGTAGAATATTATAATTGATACACCAATATTAAGATATATTTTTATTATTTTTTTTTTTAGGTTTTTTTGAGACAGGGTCATGCTTTGTAGTTCAGGCTGGTTCTGAGCTCAGCCTCAAACTCACATCACAGCAATCCTCCTACCTCTGTCTCCTGAGTGCTGGGATTACAGGTGTGAGTCTCCACGCCCGGTATTGTATGTGGTTACCGAGGATCGAACCCGGGTCCTTGCGCTTGCAAAGGGGGCATGAGTTGTATTCATAACTTGGAAGCCAAGGTACACTTTCTTGTTACAGCCATTTTTCAAACTCCTCTTTCTTTTAATTTTATTTTCCTTACTTTCTTGTAAGCTCAGAGATGCATGCCAAAGAAGCTAACTAAAAAAGACTACATTCAATATGATTCCAACTATAAGACATTCTTACAAAAACAATATTAAAGACAGGGAAAATATCAGTGGTTACCAGGGTTGGGGGGAGGGAAAGATGAATAGGTGAAGCATAGAGGGTTTGGAAGCAGTGAAACTATTATATGTGATGTTATAATGGAGGATACATATTATTATAAATTCATCAAAATACACACCATGAGGGCCAGGGATTTGGCTGGCACAGGCGCCAGAATCATTGAGCTGGCCCTTTAATTATGTATTTTTTAACACAAGGTCTCCCTATTTAGTCCAGGCTTGTCTCAAACTCATGATCTTCCTGCCTTGGCTGGATATATTATTTCCTTCTATACCCCTAACCCCATCCTATACTGGGAATCAAATTCAGAATCTTGTATATGTGAGGTGGGGGTAGAGTGGTAGTGTCATTGAGCTAAATCCCCTGCCCTCTAATATATTATTTTTAATCTAAAGTCCATAAATTATCTTAGGGTTCATACTCAGTGTATATTATATGTGTGTATTTTTTTTGGTCTCACTTTGTACTTCAGGCTGGCCCTGAACTCAGTGTGCAGCCCAGCCTAGCTTTGAAATCACAGCAATCCTCCTGCCTCTGCCTCCTGAGTGGTGGGATTACAGGTGTGAGCAACTACGCCTGGCACTGTGGTGTCTGGTACTGACTGCTGATGGGTATGAATCATCACGCCCAACATTGTGGTTTGTGGTTTCCAAGATCAAACTGAGAACCTTGTGTTTGCAAGGCAGACAGCAGAACCACTGAGCCAAATCCCTGGCCCTCGTGGTGTGTGTTTTGATGAATTTATAATAATATGTACCCTCCATTATAACATCACATATAATAGTTTCATTGCTTCCAAACCCTCTATGCTTCACCTATTCATCTTTCCCTCCCCCCAACCCTGGTAACCACTGATATCTTCCCTGTCTTTAATTTTGCTTTTGTAAGAGTGTCTTATAGTTGGAATCATATTGAATGTAGTCTTTTTTAGTTAGCTTCTTTGGCATGCATCTCTGAGCTTAAAAGAAAGTAAGGAAAATAAAATTAAAAGAAAGGGGAGTTTGAAAAATGGCTGTAACAAGAAATTGTACCTTGGCTTCCAAGTTATGAATACAACTCACGCCCCTCATAGGGATTTGGGTCAAAATTAACCTATTTGCAAGGACTGGGTGCCTCTCACATGTAAAACACAGTTCCCAGGACTCTGAGTCACCCAGAAAAAGCGAAGCAGGGTCTCAGAAGGACTGCTGCTACCATTGTAGCAGCCGGGCAACCAAAGTCTCTGGGCGGTATACTTAAGACCAAACACAACAGGTCCCTTCTACTGACCAGAAGAAAGAAAGGAGTCTGAAAAAGAGACAACTAGACAACTGGATTTCTTTAAGAATATCAAATTTAGTCTTCTTAGATAAATCCGCTCATTCTAGAACAAAGAGTTAGGGCCTCAGGTCCTATTCTTCTACTCATCACTGGCCTCTCCCAGAGTATGCACAAAAGGAAATTTGAAAAAACATGAGTTTATTCTTTCATAAACTGCAACAAGATAAAAGAATTATATTACTCAATGCTGGGCCAGGGATTTAGCTCAGTGGTTCTGGTGCCTGCTTTGTAAGCACAAGGTTCCCAATTAGATTTAAAAAAAAAAAAAGTTGTATTCAATGCTTTTGATAGAGAAATCATGAAGAAAATTTCCACCAAAGTTTAACCCCAGTTAAACTGTGTCCTAGAAATTTTTTTTTTTTTTCTTTTTGAGACAGGGTCTCACTTTGGAGTTCAGGCTGGCCCTGAGCTCAGCCTCAAACTCATCACAGCAATCCTCCTGCCTCTGCCTCCCAAGTGCTGGGATTACAGGCATGAGCCACCATGCCAGGCACTGTGGTATGTGGTACTGATTGCTGCTGGGCGTGAGTCTCCACACGCAATATGGTATGTGGTTACCGGGGATTGAACCCGGGTCCTTGCGCTTGCAAGACAGGTGCCGGAACGATTGAGCTAAATCCCCAGCCCTGTCCTAGAAATTTTTCCCCGCTATAGTTTTTGCTTTTGGCAAACTGCATTTTCTTTTCTGTTCTTTCTGTAGAGTCAGGATGTCAGGTGGGGTTGAGCCTCTGTGTAGTGCTGGCCTCAAACTCACAGCAATCCTTCTATCTCAGCCTCCCAAGTGCAGGGATGACAGGCCTTTGCCAACATGGCCAGCTGGAAAACTGTTTACTTACTGTTTTTGTGTTAACTAATAGGAAACTCAGAGCAAGATTTAGAGCTTAACTGTGATTAGTTTTATTCCAAGTTCTTTATTTCCCCAAATATTATTTAAAAATCTGCACTGTTCTACCCTGTGTTTCACTATTGTTTTTAGTCCCAAATATGTTTTAAAAGTAGAGGCAGGGAATGCATTAGAAATGCAAATATAATATTCTCAACAAAAAATCAAATTCCTCCTTTGGTTAGCTTCAAATCCATTTATTCAATATGTAATAGGCATCTGTGTTCTTGTTAAGTATAAGGCAAAAAAGCAACAAGACGTACTTATAAAATGTCTGAAATACAAAATAATAAATGTCACATAAGATGAAATAATACTATAAAAGTACATAGAATCCTTCAATCTATCAAAAGGCATGGGCATTTTTTAAGCCATATAAGGGGAAAAAAGTCATCTTTGGGCACAAAAAATGTCATTTAGTGTGTCATCTACTAAACTGCTTGGTTAAAAAAAGATGTATTTTCAAAACTAACATAACTATATTTTATTAGCTAGGACAAACCCTGTAGTAATTATATACATCAGAAAAGAGTATCTAATTAATATTTTGACCTGTATTATTTTCTTGACTTTTTTATATGATTTGTTCTATATCCAAATTTTATGTTTCCAATCAATAATTTCATTAAAACCAAATATATATTCACCATTAAGCCACATATAATCTTATTTGGTATCCTAGGAAATTGTGCCTTTACAAGTTTTTTCTGAAATAAAATCTTTATTTCTCCTCTTATGAGGATCTTAAAAATACTTAAATGGTGTACAAGATAATTCAAGTGGGAGAAAAAACTTTACAAAAATGTAGACCATCTTTTTTATTATTTTATGACTAATATCAGTACTTTCAGAAGAATATGCTATAATTACTAAGCTACACAAATATCAGGATAATATAACTAACTGAATTATACAAAATTTTCCTTTCTTTTTGAAAGTAAAGGCTCTTGGCACTGAACTGGGAGGCCCAAGGAGTAGTTATGTGTTGTGAATGAGCACAGTGACCAGAAAACTTGGACAAAGAATTGAATAACAGCACTTTTGAAGACAATATAACCTGAAAGCCTCAGGCTGGGCACTAGAGAACAAGGCATAGTTCCTCAAAATTAGCTTTTAAAAAGAATGTTTGGAATTCAGATAACACATGAGACCTAAAAGTGCTGCCTACTTTTCCACTGTACTAAATGTACACATTTTAGAATTTTGTCTAGGTTTAGTGAAAATACAAACTTAAGCCTCTACTCACTGGACTTTCGACTGTATCAGAAGCATTATCTTCCACAAAATACATTCCACATTTACCTGCAGAAAACAATTGAACATAAGAGTTTAAAAATGCATTGTTATATGGTTAAAAATAGGTCCTATAGGGTCCTTTGGTTGAAATTTGAATACCAGCATTTACAAACAGATCCCAGTGCTCAAAACTATTTTTAAATACCACCATAAGACCTTGGAAAAGTTGTTTAACATCTCTGTGTTTTGGTTTCTTGATTTTTAAAAGGAGGGTGTACTTCATAGTTCTTGAGGAAATTAAATTAGAATGTATACAAAATGCTTAGCAATAGGACTTGCTACTTAGTGTTACATAAATGCTGATTGCTCTTTATTACAACTATCCTTCTTAAAAGCATACTGATTTGCTTTATTCTGTCACAGAATAAAGTCAAGGAATCAACCAGATTTTCTGGCAAAAGAGGACTAATATTAATCCTTAATTATTTTGCTGATTGAGACATTCGACACAGCAAAATAACCTCCAATTTTTTTGCTGCATCTTTGACTGGCTGTTGCCAATATGTGCTCTTACATCATGATGTCAGGAAGCTGCCTGAGGTTATACCACCTGCATACTGGTCACCTGTGAGTGCAGGTGGACCATGATGTCATGACATGGCTACATCAGAGAAGGAAACTGCTTCATCCTTGTGATCACTGGGTTCAGTCCCAGCAAACTTAAGGCTCCATATCTTGGACCTTGGAGGCTGTAGCTTTAGCTTGGTGCAGTGAGCCTCTAACTTGAGGGTATATCAGAATCCCGAAAGGGTGCATACAAACACAGACCACGCCCCCACTAACACTAACCCCCTAACCTTCCTGGGATGCGAGCTGGGGCAGCCAAGGCAGGACCATGAGGATGGCTGCCCTTCAGCACACAAACTAGTTCTTCAGGAACAGAGGCCAAGGGCTCTAACCATTACTGCATGTCTTCAGGAAAATATAGAAATGGAAGGCATCCATGGACTGACAATCTTAGTCTTTTAGAAGTACAATATGGAATCAAAATTATTAAAAAAAATATCAAGTACATATTTATGCAAGGTGTTATCTGTTAAAATAACAGGAATGTAAATATACCAACATTTAAAATAAAGCAATATTTTAAAATGTAAATTAGTATATAATAAAAGGAATGACTATAACAATGTATATTCAAGGAGAAAACTATATTTTAATCAGATGCCTTTGAAAAGACAAGATGTCATTTCTTCACATTCATGAATATTATGTGTTAAAGTAGTCCTCTTATGTGCAATTTTATTTTCTGTGGTTTCAGTTACTGGTGGTCAGTCATAGTCTGAAAATATTATTTATGGAAAATTCTAGAAACAATAATTCACATGTTTTAAATTACATAGCACCCTCAGTAGTATGAAGAAATTTTGCCCTGTCCTGCTTCATCTTGCTTACGACATGAATCATCTCTGTGTCCACTGTATCCACATGCTATCTACATGTGCTATCTACATGTATCTACATGCTATCTGTTCATTAGTCTCTTCATAATGGACTGTTATCAGACCAACCATTGCAATACTAAAAAGCCCATGTTTATGTGACCCTTATTTTACTTAATAATGGCCTCAAAGCACAAAAGTAGTGATGATGACACTTCAGCTATGTCAAGAAGCCATAAAATTTTCTTTTAAGTTAGAAGGTAAAATTACAATAAAATATTTTGAGAGATAGAACATTCATATAACTTCTATTATAATTATTTTACTCCTAATTATTGTTATTCTCTCACTGTACTAATTTATAAGTTATACTTTAGAAAGTATACACAGGGTTTGGTACTGTCCACCCTGGATTTTGGGACATATTCCCTGCAGATAAGGAGATCTACTATCTAAATGATACTAAGGAAAAAAGACTATGTGGTATCAGAGAAACTTTATCAGACTTAATGGCAAAGTATCAAAAATCACTTCAAATTAAAACAAACAAACAAACATAAGGCCGGGTGAATATACAGAAGATTCTTGGAACTGACTTACCTAATAACAACTCACCAGCTGTCTCTCTAGATGGTGCAACACTGATACATCTCCGATTTACTCTGTCAAAACATATTTAAAATTACTATAATTAAATTTTGGCCTCATTTTAGGAGTATAAGCTTCATTACATCTAATAAAAGATTTCAGCAAAGTAGAATTTCAATAGTATGAGATGTCTCTTCAAATCCAAGACAGTACAGTGCCATTATTTAATGTTCTAGGAGAGGAAAAAATCTCAAACTTTTAGAAAAGGATCACAGTTTCTGTAACTGGATGCAGACTTTGAGGAATTGATGATGCAAAAGGTATTTCAATGATTAATCCATTCAGCAAAGAAGCAGGCAGTATTTTATGCACCAGTACATCAAAAATATGAAAGAAGCATACTATTCTAAGAAAAACAAGGATCCTGGAGTTAAAAAGCTCCCTGTTCTTTAGTCAGTCATTTTTTTTTTGAATTTTAAGTTTTTTTAAATTTATAAAATAAGTATAATATAAGCCTGACCAAATACAAGGTGAATGTTTAAATGAAAAGATAATGCAGCTATTAATCTCCCTCAAACTATTGTCCCTTGCTTTGAGTATACTCATCCCATTGTTCTTGGCATTTTGTGAAGTAGTTTAGAAAGTCCTCTTTTATGAATGTCTTTATGAGGTATGATCAAAAAGTAAGGTGAATCCACTGCTCAATGCCATCCAAGAGAAAGAAAAGCTCACAAAAACAGGACTGGGTCCTCATCCATCTTATTCACTAGATCTAGTACTTCATGACATTTGGCTCTGCTTCAAAGTCAAAATGACCACAAAAGGTCAACATTTCAATTGATTCAGTATGAAGCAGCCATCACAGAATAACTAAAGATACTCATCAAAGAAAACTTCCAGGGCTGAGGATTTAGCTCAGTGGTTTTGGAGTATGCCTGGCAAGCGCAAGGTCCCAAGTTCAATCCCTAGTACCACATACCACAATGCCAGGGGTAGTGGCTTATTCTTCTAATCCCAGCACTTGGGAGGCAGAGGCAGGAGGATTGCTGTGAGTTCAAGGCTAGCCTGGGCTACATAGTGAGCTCAGGGCCAGCCTGAACTACAAAGCGAGAGACCCAGTCTCACAAAAAACCGAAAAAACTTTCAGACTTGCTTCAAAAAGTGACAAGAACAATGGGATAAGTGTGTTCAAAGTGAGAGGGGATATTTTGAGGGGGATTAAGGGAAATGTGTCTTTTACTGTAGGACATTTAAAAATTTAGTAATTCATTGTTTTTTGTTTTTTTGAGACAGGGTCTTGCTTTTGTGGTTCAGGCTGGCCCTAGCTCAGCCTTGAGCAATCCCCCTGCCTCTGCCTCCTAAGTGCTGAGATTACAGGTGTGAGCCACCATATACCTGGAACTGTGGTATGTGGTGCTGACTGCTGGTGGGTATGAGTCTCCATGCCTGGCATTGTTGTACGTAGTTATCAGGGATCGAACCCGGGCCCTTGGAATGGCAAGGCAGACACCAGAACCACTGAGCTAAATCCCTGGCCCTTAATCATTATTTTTTGACCATACCACATGATAATCACAGCAATGGCAATGATAATGCTGTCAACAGTTAATATTTACTGGCACATTTAAAACTCAACAATGCTATGAAAACTTGAGTATGACTTTTCCTTCATTTTAAGGGATGAGGGAATGCGGATGGAGAGGTTAAGTAACTCGCAGAGTCAAACAGCTTGGAAGAGCAGGAACTGGAATGTGAACCATCAGTCACCACACTACACTGACTGCTGATGCCACCAGCAGCTTTTAAAGAAGAGAAAGGAAAAATATGATGGTTAGAAAAAAAAGGAAATAAAACTTATGCATATAGGGGTTGGCAGTTGTGAGGGGTCAGGGGAAGGAAAAAAATGAGAATTCTGTCATGTACTCATACAATTCTCAATGTCAACTGTGATCATAACATGTACATAAATTGTGCCAAGAAAATCAATTAAAAATATGTATACTAACAATGACCAGAGTATGAGGAAGTCCAAAAATCTCTGCTATCCTACTTGAATTTTGGACACTCAATCTTGTGCTGCCTTGAACCTGCTCTGTTTAGGATTTTTTCTGAAGCCACAACATTACCTAAAAAATTATTACATAAAAACTACAAGAAACTATTATTCATTCACAAAAGAGTGAAGGTCTCTGGATTCATATTTACCTTATCGATTCACTTGCAGCTTTGTCTTTGACAGTAGAGGAGAAGGAAGAATGAGTTTTGTCTTCAAATAGGTAAGAGAGTGGTGGTTTGACCACATCTGCTGAGGAAAAAGTACATACTATCTTTATCTAATGACCACAGTCATTTGCCTTAATTATATGCTTTGGCAGAAGCCACCCTTACCTTCTGATTTTTGTCTGTCCCTAAGCAGGTACTTATTTGGAATAGTCAAGTAACATCTCTGCAGGCGTCTCCTCTCTCGGTTTGGCCCTTCTGTTGGATCCAACTGCCAGGAGGTTGGGTAGTAGACAGGGTCATACCAGACTGCTCTGCAAGTGAAAATAAAGGACATGTTAAAGGCCACCCAAGGGTGTATGGCCTACAACTGATCTATCCAATTTAAAGACATCAAATGTTTATATATTTAGACAAGAGAATACATATAGCTAGATCAGAAGAATAACATGCTTAAAATGCTTTTCCTCTTGAATTTCAGAGTCTTAGTTGTCTTCTGAAACATGCTATTTCCAGTTCCTTGTATCTACTAAATCTTAAAAGGGATATATGACTACTATGAAAATTTTAACAGTAAAACAGTTCTTTTGTGGTATATTATCATATTTTTAAAAAATTTTTAAATTTTATATATAAAATATAAAAATTTTGTATAAAAATATGAATATTTTAAAGTTTTAGAATAGAATAAATATTTTTAAGTTTTAGAGTTTATTTCAGATGAAAGAAAATAGTAAAACTACATTAAATACATTTTTAGAAAGAGATGAGAAAAAACTACTTTTAATTCTATTACCTGGAGCATTTTCTCTTATTTTTAAGATGTATCTATTTTTAATCTATAGTTTAATCATTACATATTTCTAGTTCCTGCCTTCTCTTACTGAGCGGAGTGTACTCTTTAGTGTCATAATGTGACTATCAATCTTGAGTGGACACATCATAATGTATTCTACATTTTACTTTTATTTTTCATTTGAATTATTTCTAATTCTGTATCATGAATAATGCAGACATGGAAACCTTTTTGTTTTTTGGCTTCTGTATTCTAATTATTGTTCATAGGATGGAAACATTAAAACATGTCTAGAGTTAGAAATATCTGTTGGGTTCTTGACATATATCGTCAGTATACAGTGGTGCCAAAGCTCTGACAAAGGACGGTTGACATTCTCAGCTACTAGCAGCCTGGCTTCATATTTTTTTAAACAAAAAAAGCAAAATGTGTTTTCCTTTTTCTTTAGGTTTTTTTGTAGTTCAGGCTGGCCCTGAGCTCAGCCTCAAACTCACATCACAGCAATCCTCCTGCCTCTGCCTCCCAAGTGTTGGGATTACAGGCGTGAGCCACCATGCCCCGCACTGTGGTATGTGGTGCTGATTGCTGCTGGGCGTGAGTCTCCACGCCCAGTACTGTATGTGGTTACCGGGGATTGAACCCAGCCCCTTGCGCTTGCAAAACAGGTGCCGGAACCACTGAGCGAAATCCCTGGCCAAAATGTGTTATCTAAAAGTTTAAAAAAGTTAAACCTGTAGGAATACTGAATATTCTCCTTTTGCTTATAAATTTTATTTTTTATGTGAGGGATTTTAATCTTTCATTTTCAAGTCTGTATACGTTTTATAAACAATAAACATATTTATTTTACTTTTTTTTTTTTTTAGTTTTTTTGACAGGGTCTCACTTTGTAGTTCAGGTTGGCCCTGAACTCACTATGTATCCAGGTTAGCCCCAAACTTACAGCAATCCTCCTAGCTCTGTCTCCTGAGTGCTGGGATTACAGACATGAGCTACCATGTCTGGCATTGTGAAATGTGGTACTGGGGATCAAACCTTCTGCTTGCCAGGCAGATGCTGGAACCACTGAGCTAAATCTCCAGCCCCAGCAATAAGCATTTTGACTCTTTGGTATATTTGTTAAAAATAAATTTCCATTTCTTTGGTCATTAAATATACTGAAAGACAAGATTCAAAACCAAGGACTTCTTGGGCCGGGGATATAGCTCAGTGGTTCCAGCGCCTGTCTTGCAAGTGCAAGGACCCGGGTTCAATACCCGGTAACCACATAACAATACTGGGTGTGGAGACTCACCCCAGCGGCAACCAATACCACATACCAGTGCCGGGCGTGGTGGCTCACGCCTATAATCCCAGCACTCGGGAGGCAGAGGCAGGAGGATTGCTGTGATGTGAGTTTGAGGCTGAGCTCAGGGCCAGCCTGAACCACAAAGCGAGACCCTGTCTCAAAAAAACCTTA
>PVIR01024386.1:0-25977 GCA_004026965.1 Petromus typicus | reverse complement strand
GGGCTGAGTGGGCCCAAGCCAGGAAGGAAAATGTCCAAGCAAGGTGAGCAGATTTCACCTCCACCTAAAGGCAGAGGCCAGAAGGCCTGCTCTACTACCCCCCCCCTCCGCCCATTTCCTCTGGGTGAAGTGAAGAGCTATGAGGATTTTGAGGCCTGACGGAATCCCCAGAGAGGTCTGGAAAGGGACCTAGAGCCTTTGTGTTTCATCCTGAGGCCATGGTGGAGTTTTGTGACCCATACTCCTCCTCCACCCACCTCATATCAGTGAACAGAGAGGCAGGAAGGTGTGACCTATAGAACCAGAGTCCAATCGAGAGTCAAGAACCTCATGACTGCACACTCTGAAGTGTTTGGCCACTCCAGAGACAGGTGGGCCCAACTTAGGGATATAAGCATATTCTTCCATTCACTCATTTTTACAACAGATTTGCAGTGAATAGTAGACTCTGTTCCAGGTACTAACAGCATAGCAGCAAACAAAAGAGGATGTCGAGCATGGTGATACACGCCTGTACTCCTAGCACTCAGAGGCTGAGACCTGAGGATTTAGCTTGGAGTTCGAGGCAGCCTGCTCTAAATATCGAGTTCAAGGACAGCCTGAAGTACATATGGACACCCTGCCTCAAAAAATAAGCACAAACAAAAGAAGTCCCAGACCTTGTGATTTTTAGAGTCTGCTAGTGGGGACAGCTGGAAAACAAAGATAAGCATGGCAGGACCAGGCTTTCAAGTAGAGTCACTTTGTAAAGAAAGCAACATTTGAAGGAGCGTGGATTATGGATATATTTCGAGCTAATTTTTAAGTTATTCCCTACTTTCTTTTTTTCCTTCCTTTTCTAATTTTTGTAACTTGCTTTAACATTTTGGAATTTTTTTGTTGTTAAACTGGAGGATGTTCCCTGCAATTTTTAAATGGATTTTAGAAAACACTTGTCCAAATTTATAGCTAGGTGGAATTCCTTGGAGAGGACAGTGAATCAGCATGCCCAATCTCTTCCTCCTGGAAGTGTGCAATCCCACAATGCCCGCCACACGTGGCCACGCCTTCCAGAGCTTCCAGAGCCAGCTTCCTGGGCCCAGTGGGTTGCATCGCCTTGCGGCTTAGAGATCCCTCACGGCCCAACTTCCGTTCTCCAGGTTCCTGCCTGCACTGCGGCCCTGACCCAGTCCCTCCCGTGATGTATCTACCCCTTGGAGAGGAAAACAATGACTTTGCACTGACAGTGGTCATTTCTGTCACCAACCAAGCTGGGGACAGACAGCAGACCCATGTAACAGTCAAGGTGAGTGGTGGTGGCCACATTTCTTTATTCTGGGGACTCTTCCACCCCAGACAGATGTCTGGGAGGAGAGCATCCAGATGTTCAGACGAACGACTGCCCACCTCACTCCTGGGACAGATCTCACAGGGTATCTACTATATGCCACGGGGCCAAGCACACAGGACATGGTTTGGGAGCTCTGGTGACCTACTGGCTGAAGTTCCAGAGCCAGGGGTGGAGTGGAGCAAAGAGCCCAGGCCTGTGCCCTCAGACTGCAGGAGAAGGAGGAGGCCAGGCCCCATGCAGACACCAGCAGAGTTTGGACAAAACCCCTGGAAGCTCTAGGGTCTACAGACAAGATGGCAGGGAGGAGCGCAGATGGAGGGGTGGCTACAAGTGGGGCAGCTGCCCGACCACGCCTTGGCTTTGGCGGCCCTCGGCTGCCTGGGGGAACTGTTGAGTCTCCTGTCCTCAGGAAGTGCCCAGCGCAGGCCCACTGTGACATCTGGTGCCAGGCTCAGGAAGGAGAACCACTGAGCTCACTCCTGGTTTCCCCATCAGGTGGGACCCGGTGACACTGCTGTCTTGGACGTGGCATTCGAGGCTGCGGTGCTGGAGAAAATCACTGCCACCCTGCAGGGCAACGGTCACCCAGAGCAGCTTCTCCAGCTGGCCAAGTCTGTGTCCTCTGTGCTGAACCAGGTGGACCTGAGCCAGGTCTTCAGGCCACTGCTGAGGACAGACACTAGGGAGAAGGTGGGCCCCAGTTCTGCACGCTGCCACTGGGGTGGGGTGGGGGGCGGTTTTGGTTTCTATGGACCCACAGAGAAGCCGCTAGCGCCACCTAGTGGCAGCGTTATCTCCCTCTAGTCCTTGCTGTAAGTGCAGTAAAAAGAAAACCTTTCTGATTGGTAACCAGCTTTCTCTCTCCCTGTCACTGGGTCACAAACTTTTGGAACTGGAAGGCTTTTTATTGTAAAAAGATAAAAGTGATTAGATCCATCTGTACCACTAGTGGTACAAGCCCCAGCAGTGGTTAAAGCCAGCAGGTGTCTCTCAGAGTCACTGTCCTTCCTGCTCACATCCTCTGAGCAAGGGTGGGTCACACTTGGACAGCCTGGTCAGTCCCATGATCCCCAGATCTTCTGGAAATGGCTTCATGGGGGCTGTGGGATAACACTTTCTCTTCCTGTCTTTCTCCCCCTGCTCCCTGCACCAAGGTTAGAGAGCATGTGCTGGGGTCGCTGTCCACAGTCACAGCCAGCCTGGAGGACCTGCAGAGGGTACAGAGGCTGGCGGAGGTGCTGAGAGAGCTGACCCACCACTGTGAGCTCAGGCCCACGGCCCAGGTGAGCCTACGTGCAGAGCCTGCCCCGGAGCGCTGCCTGCACCTCCCTGGTGGAAACCCAGCAGGTGTAGGTCAGAGGTCAAAGGGACTCTTGGTCATGGGCTATCCTGGGCCTCCAGGACTTCTCCATCTTCTTTTGAAGGGAGCCAGGGAAGGTGCCCCTCTGGCAGTCCCCATGTCACACCTCCCCCACCACTGAGCAACTCAAGACAGCAAATGGATCTCCTGCATCTTTGGGGTGAGGGGAGGTGGAGATGCGGCTGCTGGCCTGACTGTCCCTGCCTCAGCATGCACCAGCCCGCCATCCAGGACCCAGGACCTGCCTTTCTGACCTAGGGTCCTTCCTACGCCCAGAGCCCCTCCTTCTGCCCATGTGGCTGGGAATCCACACCATGCTTACTGACCTCCAGGCAAAGTACAGATGCCCCGGCTGCCTTGGCCTTCTGAGGGTAACGTCCAAGGCAAGAGGCTTGGCCTTGCCTCCTCTCCCCACCTTCAACCTTTCTCTGCCTCACTCTGCCCTACTCTGCCGCTGCTTCCTGAGGTCGCCTCCAAACAACAGCTTGCTCTCAAGCCCTTGCCTCAGGATCTACTTCTTGAGAACTGATACGGAAGCCCCATGTTACCAGATTGTTACAGCCATGGCTTAAAGAAGAAGCCGTGATCGCTGGGTGTTGTGGTACACACAATCTCAGCATTCTGGGAGGCTGAGGCAGTAGGACCACAAACTAGGCCCCAGCCCGGGCAACTTAGTGACTTAGCGAGATTGTGCCTCATAAAAGGGCTCGGGGATAGCTCAGTAAGAAGACCTGGATTCAATCCCCAGTAAGGAAGAAAAAGAAACAGCCATAAAATCAGGAGGAGGGGAGAGCTGCCCTGGTTCTGCTGCTCCCCACTCAACAAGAGGCTGTCCCCTCAAATCCTCCTGTCTGAGGCCACCAAGTTTGTCTTTATTCAAGAACCATGTGCAGCCAGCATGGAACTCCAGCGCACACCCATTTGCTCATCCGTTTCATGTGCATACATACACACCTGGACCCACACGCACACATACACACGCGGACCCACGTGCACACATACACACGTGGGCCCATGTGTACACATACAAATGCAGACCTATGCACACACATACACACGTGGACCCACGTGCACACATACACATGCGGACCCATGCGTACACATACACACGCGGACCCATGCGTACATATACAAACGCAGACCTATGTACACACATACACAGGCGGACCCATGTGCACACATACACACGTGGATTCACGCGCACACATACACACGCAGACCCACGTGCACACATACACATGCGGACTCATGCACACACATACACACGCGGACCCATGCACACACATACACACAGGGACCCATGCGTACACATACACACGCAGACCCACGTGCACACATACACACACGGACCCATGCGCACACATACACACAGGGACCCATGTGCACACATACACACATGGAAACATGCATACATACACACATGGAAACGTGCATATACTCACACATATCCATGTGTACACATACACACACGGACCCATGCACATACATACACACACGTATCCATGTGCACACATACATGCATCCATGTGTACACATACACACACGGACCCATGTGCACACATACACACGTCGACCCATGTGCATCCACCCTTCCTCCTTCTATGCACATAAGACATACATTCATTCAATATGTGCTTCTAGAATGCCCAGTGGGAATTCAGAAGCAAGTCACACACCCGGACTCTGCCCTCCTGGCACTTACAGATTCTCAGGGAAGCTGGGCATTAAACAAGTAATTCAATAAACGTACACCAGAATTAGAATAAGTACTATGTCTGTCCCTCATGCATTCATCCATTTATCTATCTCCTAACCATCCAACCATCAACCATCTCTCTCCTGATTTATCCACCCATATTCCATCCATTCATCATCCGCCTGTCCAACCACCTATCCATCCTCATCTACCACTGCCCACCCCTCCACCTTCCACCTGCCCTGCCAGGCAGCAATGTTGCGGCCACAGTGGTGTTCGAGGCTCCTGAGAAGAGCAGAGACAGACCTGGCTACTCTCCAGAGGAGCTCGCAGCCTCCGAAGAGGCAGGACTTGGTCGAATCAGGGGTCCAGGCTCGTGTGGCGGGGCCTGGCCCTGCCCTTCCCTGGCATGTGCCTCCCTGCTCCCTCCCCTGCAGCCCTCGGCCCTAGAAAGGCCCAGGGGAGGTCTGTGCTGGGCAGGGGCTCATCCTGCTTTTTCTTCTTTGGGCAAACCCAGAGGGAGGCTAGCCAAGCTCTGCACCTCGCCAGCAAGGCCTTGTTGACAGCAAGTGCCACAGCCCGTCCTGAGGACCAAAGACGCCAAAGGGCCATCAGGGACCTGTTTGTGGCGGTGGGAAGTGTACTGGATGCAGCCCTGAGCTACAGACCCAAGGAGCCTGAAGAGACCAACGCCAGCCAGGTGGGCATCCCGGGCCAGACATGGTCACAGCCATTGTGTGCTCAGGTCACAGCAGCATTGCTGTATGGATCTTTTTCCATCTCAAAAATGAGGAAATTGAGGCAGACAGGCTAACATGCTTCCAAAGGAGGTGGAGGAAAGGATCCAGAGAGCAGCACGACAGGGCAGCAGGGGGGTGGGGGTGGGGTAGTGGGCAGCGCACAGCTCCAGAACCAGCTGCCCGAGCCGGACTCCAGTGTTTGTCACTACAAGCCTCATGCTGCAGGCAAGTCACACGATGGTGCTAATCTTCATCTCCATTTCTGTAAATGGAGGTGCCCTGACTCATCCCACAAGGGTCCGCAGTTGGGGGAGCACCTGCTCCCCGATAAGTCTGCATCAGCTCCTGATTCCTTTGACGAGAGCACAGAGAGGCTTGAAAATCTCAGCCACTGAGAGTGTGGTCTCCAAGATGGGCACAAGGTGCAGGGCCCAGAGCAGACCCAAGACGCAAAGCCCTTTTACAGACCATCCTCTGACCCCCAAACCACCTTCCCGGTCCGGAAGAAACTGAGGCACAATCTACACAGACGTTTGGCCACTTGGTCACACACTCACACATGGACATGTGTTTAGACATATTCGACTGCATCCTCAGGCCTTCGCGTGCACACACACACACATGCACACACTCCTCACAAACAAACTCATACTCAGAAGCCACATCCAGACACTGAGACACACACACTTAGAGGAATCCAAGTATATTCCTTCACAATTCCTCGGGGCATGTACGTGTGTACACACACAGACACCTTTACAGCGCACCTTTACCCGCAGCAATAGAATCACATGCACTCATGCTCGCGGGCTGTTACCTATGGCTGCAATTGCACATGGAATCACTAGGTACACCCAGACATGCTCACTCTCACTCACCTTCACCGTAAGCCCACTCACATTCGCCCAGGACACTCTCACACACTCACACCCACACCCATGAATACCTCCACTGCTGTAGTCACAAAGTCATGAACACACACACACACACACACACACACACACACACACACACACACACAGAGTCTGTGCCTCTCTGTGCCAGTGTCCAGCCCCTCCTGGTCTGCACAGCAAGCTGTACCACCCAGGAAACATCTGGCCTGGTGTGGGCAGTGGGTGGGGCTCAGGGAACAGAGCTCAGCCCGGGTGCCTGTGGGTGGCCAAGCCCATGGCTCCCCACCACCCCGGAACAAGACCTGGGGGGAGTGTGGCTGTCACAGTAGACAGCCATGGGGTGGGCCCTGAGCCGGAAGCAGCAGAGCACCTTCCCAGTCACCTTCCTGCTGTGCCTCTGTTTCCCCTTCTGCTTGGCGTTAGTATTCAAGGCACTTGCAGAAGTCAGGACTTGCAACCTGAGGGTCTGCCCTTGAGGGCACCCACACAGCTCTTTCTCCCTCCCTGCCCCGTCCAGCCCTGACCCCTGCAGAAGGCCCCACACCAATCCAATGACATTAAGGTGGCCTGGGATAATGGTTCTCAGCGATGTCCTCCTGCTTCCCTTCCCAGGTGGCCCCAGTGACCCAGCTGCTTAGGGTGGCAGAGCGTGTGCAGACTGCCCTCCTCCTGGGCACGTTGCCTGGGAGACTTCCGGCCACCCTGGTCACCCCCTCCATCTCTGTGTACACAAACAGGTAACTGAGAAGCTCGTGCCCTCATCTCAGGCCTTTTACACTCACATCCCAAGAGCCTGTGACAGGCGGAGCCCAGGAGGCCGCCCAGGCTGGGAAGTGCAGGTCCAGATAGGATAGGAAGGGGAGGGCCCAGTACCCAGTGCCCAGGCTTCTGAGTAAGTGAGGAGAGATGGTGCCCTGCAGCTGTGGGGACAGGTGGGAGAGACAGGACTGGCCACCGCCAACCATGTCCTGTGTGTGCCTCGGTCTGCGGGGGTGCACACTGGCCCTGGGAGTCTCCTTATAGAGTCTCGACGCCAACCTCCTCTGACCCAAGCCTAGGCGGCTTCCTTTCTCTCCTCCCCACCCGTCCGCAGGTCCTGTCCTGTGACTCCAGGCACCAAGTGCCCATCCTCAAGTCCTCAGGGTGGCTCTTGTGGGTCCCAGGGTGACTTCTGGATCAAAGCCAGAATCTGAAACAGGTCCCCAGCTAATCAGAAGGGATAAGCTCAAAGGGCAAAAGGACGGGGCTGAGGGCCATGTCGTCAGAGGTCCGGTCAGGTGGGAAGAGAAACCCAGAGACATTTCCACGTCAGAGCTCATGTATCCTTTCATTCACCAAAATCCATGAGCAAGCTGTGGTGGCACACTCCTGTAATCCAGCTCAGGGGGCTGTGGCAGGAGGATCACTGCCTCGAGTTCAAGGGCAGCTTGGGCTACATAGCGAGACGCTGCCTCAAATAATAAAGCCTGGTGAATACTTCCTACGTGGCAAGCACAGTTGGTTCTAGGGCAGGACCAGAGCAGTAAACAGGGTCGGGAAGCTCTGCCTGCCGGGGCCTCCGGGACAGCACGGACACCCTGCCTTTGACACGGCTTCTGCTGCGGCTCCAACCCCAGAGCTGCTCGCCCAGCTGGAGGGCCGGGCACTGACTCCACCTTTCTCTGATCCCACCCTGTGGCCAGGATACAGCCTCAGAGCTGGCGAGGGTCCTCCCTGCACATCGCCACCAGCAACTCCGCGGCCTTCACGCTACCCGCCAGCCCCCTCTGCCTCCTGGAGCAAGCGCAGGAGCCCGTGGATATTAGGGTAACGCAGCCATGGGCTCCACGGGGACAAAGGCACTGGCTGGGATTTGGTGGCAGCCCCATCCAAGACACAATAGCGCCGCACCCATTTCACAGATGTGTCTCGGAGCCTACCAAGCTGCAGTGGGGATGCACCACTCAGCCGCACACACCCACTCTTCCCAGGGCTTCTTGGGGAGGACGGGAAGGTCATACATCCCAGCCATTGCTCAGCCAAAACAAGTCTGCTCTGGGCTCTCCCGGACGAGCCTGGGAGTCAGAAACACACCCTAGACCAGCAGCAGCCAAAGCTGGGTGTCCTCCCACTGCCCCCCACCCCATGCATTCTTCAGGGCCGGGACTGCTCACCCGCCTCACCTTGAGCCTGGGGTCCTGGCCACCTCAGCCCCTCAGGGCCTCGGCCCACGCTGCCTGCTGTCTTCCAGATGATGAGCTTCCCTAAGAGCCCCTTTCCAGCGAGAAGTGGTTTCGAGGTCAGCGGAACAGTGGGCGGCCTCAGTCTGAGCAGCCCGAGCGGAAGGCTCATCCCCGTGAGGAACCTGTCAGAGAAGGTGGAGGTAAGAATCAGGCCTTGGAAGCAGATGGTCCTGTGGCTTCTTCAGCCTGTCTGGGATCAAGAGTTACCCAACTGTGCAAATAAAAACGGGGGCATCCCTGCCCCTCTGACCCCTGCCCTGCTTTACACACCGTGTCTCACTTCCAACCATAAGTGTACATTCCTTCGCCCACCTTCTGGTGCAGAACAAGAAACCTTCCTCTGTGAGAATCTGCTGATAGAATTTTCATCACTGTCATTGCATAAGTGTGACTTCCAAAATATCTACTTAGATTTATGTCTTTTTCTTTGTGGTGCTAGGGATTGAAGCCCCAGCCTTGCACATACTAGGCAAGTGCTTTCCCAACGAGCTCCCCTGACCCTACGTTTTCTTGAAAGTTCAGTGAAAACATAAACACACCATGATGTAGCAGGAGGTCAGATTCTTCCAAGCTCTTCACGAATTTTTCCTACTCATCAACAGTTTTCTCAGCAATGATGTTTTTGTTGGTTTGTACTGAGGACTGAACGCATGCTGTACTATATCTCCAGCTCTTTTTGAGACCCTGTCTCAATAAGTTGCTAAGACTGGGCTTGAATTTGTGATCCTGTCTTGCCCTCCCCGGTGCTGGGGTTAAAGGTGTGTGCCAACACACACGGCACTGATGACTAATTTAAGGACAGTCTCAGAGGCATCCACACCCTCATCTCTGGAGCCGATGTCACCAAGGACCCTGCATTTGGGACCGATGTCACCAAGGACCCTGCATTTGGAACCGGGCTCAGGACCTCGGATGGGGGTTGGCCAGCAGGGTTTGTGGGCCCGGTGAGCCACAGCAGGCTAAGATGGAGATCGGGGAGTGCTGGCCACAGGAGAGGACGAGGGGGGGGGGGCGAGAGGCCAAGGCCTGGGAGTGAGAAAGGTGTGTAACCTCCAGAGGCTGGACTAGGAGGAAGTGGGTTCTGCCCTGGGGCTCCGGAAGGAAGCGCCGCACACCTGTGATCCCTGCTGCTCTTGGGAGGCCAAGGCTGGCACACTGCAGTGAGTTCAGGGCCGGCAGAAAAAAGAGACGGAAACTGACTTTAGAGCGCCGGCCTCCATGAGAACCATGAAATGACAAAGCTGCACTTTTTGGTGCCACCCAGCTGTGCCTGTGATGCCCATGGAGGGAGCTGCAGGGAGGTGATGGGGGGCCGCACAGCGGGGGCCGCGGTCCCCAGGCAGCACGGAGCAGCCTGGCTGGCGCCTCCTCTAGGGCACCGCCTCCTTTGGGGCACCGCCCTGACCTCCTTGTCTCTCACAGATCCTGCTGTCCCGGCCTCCAGAAGGGCGCAGCACGCCGACTGTATTGAGCCTGACTGGGGCTGAGGTTCTGCGGGTGAATGTGACAACGAGGGCGTCGGCTCTGGGCATCCAGCTACACGGGGGACCTGGTGTCCCGCTCACGCTCAGCCTGGGCTACGGCTACCATCCCAATGCCACCAGCTATGACGTCCAAACACGCCTGACACCGGCGACCGTTCCAGGTACCCGCTCCCTGCAGTGTCCTGAGCTGCTTCCTGGGGTATAACCACCTTCCAAAATGAGGGCTGGAGATGGGCATGGTAGGACAGACCTGTAACTCCAGCACTTGGGAGAATGAGGCAGGAGGATAACCCTAAGTTCAAGGCCAGGCTAGGTTATACAGTAAGTTCAAAGGCAGCCTGAACTATATAACAAGACCCTATCAAAAAAAAAAAAAAGTAGAAGTGAAGATCAGAAGCTGTAGGGGAAACAAGAAAGAAATCATCTGCCATTCAGACGAACCCGCCACGTGGATCCTTGGCCCTGAGGATCTGCCTTCCGGGAAAGGCATCTACTACGTGAGTGTGGCGCTGGAGTCTGGCCTGCAGGCTGTCCCCAGCAAGGACCTCTCTGTCGGCGTCACCACCTTCCTGTCCCGCTGTGTGTTTTGGAACGAGGTCCAGGAGACCTGGGACGACTCTGGGTGCCAGGTAAGGAGAGGGAGCAGAGGTGGGTGGGCTGGCAGGGTACGTCTGGCACAGGTAGTACCCCTTCAGTGCCTCTGATCTGGTGTCATTGCTGTTTTTCAGTTTTTGAGACAGGTCTCACTACATAGTTCAGGCTGCCCTCGAATGTATGGTGACCCTCCTGACTCAGCCTCTCAAGCGCTGGGATTGCAGGGGTGCAGCACCACATCCAGCTGGTGCAGTGCATTGTGTGTGTCACAGGATCTTTGCACATTCTGTTCCCTGTGCCAAGTGCACCCCTGCCTTGCTGATGGCGAGGGCGTCTTCCTCCTCCTCATGTGCGTCACTTGCCTCTTGTGTCCCCTTCTAGGTGTGTTTATTTACTTCTGCTTAGAGGTTTTGGTGGTTGAATCCAGGCCCTTTGCACTGAGCTCTATCCTCAGCCCTTTAATTTATTATTATTATTATTTTTTAAATTTTGAGACAAGTTCTTGTGTGGTCACTAAGCTGCCCAGGCTGGGCTCATACTGTGATCCTCCTGCCCCAGCCTCCCAGTGCTGGGATTATAGGCATGGCCTCAGGCCGAGCCAGAATTCCCTGGTTTCTCTCACAACTGTACCCTCGTCTCTGGTGCATGTGACTCTTTACTGGAGAAGTGGAAGAAAGTCCTGTGGTCCCTAGATGGAGAGAGAAGGGTAATAAACTCCGTGCCTTGTGAGGTGCTGGCCTTGGGAGGGGAACGGCAGAGCAGGAGACTCTGGGCTGAGGCAGGCACAGTAGGGGTGAGGCACAGGTCCACAGGGCATGGGGGCCACGCCTGTAACCCCTGCACTGTGGGAGGCTGGGGCAGGAGGATCACAAGTGTCAGCCCAAACTGGGCAACTTAGTAACCATGTGAGAACTTGTCTCAAAATTTTAAAAATATTAATAATAAATTAAAGGGCTGGGGACAGAGCTCAGTGAGAAGAGCCTGGATTCGACCACCAAAATCTCTAAGCAGAAGTAAATAAATAAACACAGCGCACCCTCACCTAGCAGGGGACACAAGAAGCAAGTGACATGCACGAGGAGAAAGACAAGAGGTCCTGCCCACACAGCCCCAGGGGAAGGAGACCCGGGGGCCCCATCCAGCTGTCTTTCCTCCCCATTCCGGCGAAAGCCTCAGGAAGAGATGAGGGACGCCCAGGAGACGGCAGGGGCCCTACACTCACGGCACAGCCCTCGCACCTCAGGAGCAAGCCCGGCCGAGGTCCTTCCGGAGTTTCCCACTCCCAGAAGCCACCTCATCCCACATGGCTGGCACGGAACCACTGCACAGAGTACTGGGGCTCAGATGGTGTCGAGGTGGAAAAGGGACTGGCAGCTGCCATCACAAAGACCAGGCTAAGCCCTGAGCTAATTGGGTGCCCTTGGACAAGTCGCCCCACCTTGCTGAGTATTCGCATCTTGGGACAGGTAAAAGCTGCCCACCATGCAGGGCAAGGCAGTGGCACACACTGAGTTCCACGGTCAGAGCAACAGCTGTGGTAAACACTAGGGCCAGAGAAGACAAGGCTGTCTGTAAAATGGAAATCAAGGAGATAAGGACAGAGGCTTGGGTGGGTGATGGGGAGAGTTGGGGAGGGACACTTAGCTAAACCTGTTATTTGAAAGGTTCTAGTTTTCGAGTACAGGGGTGATTTCTTAGATATTTATTGTTATTAAAAATTAACAGCTGGGCTTGGTGGTGCACATCTGTAATTCTAGCACTCAGGAGGCTGAGGCAGGAGGACTACTGCAGGTTTGAAGTCAGCTTGGGGTACAGAGTAAGACCTTGTCTCCATAAGACAAAACAAACAAAAAAATCGAGCTGGGTGTAAGGGTGCATGCCTGTAATCTCAGGATTTGGGAGGCTAAGGCAGGAAGATCACCACAGATTCGAGGCCAGCTGGAACTACATAGTGAGACCCTGTCTCAAAACAGATAATGCTGTGTGCTTGCTGCTCATTGGAGATGCAGATACAGATGCGAGAGGTTGTTACACAGAGCTCATTGGGAAGTCATAGGTGAGGAAACAAGCTCACCGAATCTGGGTAGAATGTCACCACTGTGTCCTCTAAGCAGCCAGCGAGGCTCATCTCTGGCCCTCTCGGAATAAGGGCAGATTAGTAGGAAGGGTTGTGAAGGACAGTGTTTCCCATCTGGACTGCTCTAACGATGCTAACCGAGACGAATGCACCGAGGGGGTCACAGGTCCACACATAGATTCTGGGACTCGAGGGCCTCCCACAGGCTGGGGCGCAGCTCCGAGCTGAGAACAACCACAGCAGGCCCGTGCTGGGGGCTGACACAGCCACCAGCCCAAGGTCTGGGCAGAAAACCTGAAGGGCAGAGGTATCAGGCACAGAGCGGCACCATGCTGGGAGCGCTCTGCTTACCCAGAGAGCTCTGCTGGTATTAGCAGCTCTGCTGCTGTTCCGTCTCCCGTCTGAAGCCGGCTCCACCCTCCTGGATCCCGGGGATCCGGGAAGCCGGGCCGTGTGCCAACCACTGGCCAGGGCTGCAAAGGCGAGAACTATGAGTGCTCTGGGGTGAGGCAGCCAGCTCCATGCCAGCATGGGCGAGGCTGGGCAGGCCCCGTGTCAGCCACCTCCCGGGTCATCGCAGGCCACAGCAGCATCCTCCTCCCAGGTGCCACCTGCTCTGTCCCCTCCACTCTTGTCACCCTTGTGCGCCCCACTGGGCAGTGTGTTGGGCTGAAGCTTCCCAACCTTCCAGTGTCCCTGGGCTGAGACTTGGAGTTGGCCGAGGCCCTAGGGGCTGGCTGGGCCCACACCACCCTGGCTCCTTGCTGCCATCCGTGCTGTCCCTCACCATGGGGTTATAGGTGTGTGCCTCTGCACCCAGCTCCTGGCACAGCAGCCTAGCAGGGCACTGTGGCCAAGCACACCCACAGTGAGTGATGGACATGACGTGCACGCTGGAGTAGGTCTGTAATCACAGCACTCAGGAGGCTGAGGCAGGAGGATTGCCATGATTTTGAGGCCAGTTTACGTACAGGGTGAGGCCCTAACTCAGAAATAATAGTAAAATTGTCTCAATGGATGTGATGATATAAGCCTATAAACTCAGCATCTGGGAGGCTGACGCAGGAGGATTACAAGTTAAAGTCCCTGCATTAAAAAAAAAAAAAAAATTAAAAAGGGCTGGAGATGTGGCTCAGGGGTAGCATGCCCTCAGGTTTAATCCCCAGTACTAAGAGGTGAAGACAGACAGAGACAGACAGACAGACTGGATTTTTAAATTAATTTTAGATAAGAAGTGCAGGGGAATTCCTGCTGAGGCCCTAGAGGTCCCTGGCCTCCCACAGCACTGTGGCCCCCCAGAGTCCAGGGAATGATCCCGGCGAGTGAGAAGGCTCCGTGACTTATCCTACTCTTGCCACAGGCTCCAGGACACTGGGGCCCATCTCTGAACTTGTGCGGTGCCTGATACGGCTTCAACACCACCCATGCCCACTGCTCCCTGAGAGCACTGCTCAGGGGATAATAGCAAGGGGGAGCTCAATATGAAAACGTGCATTAAGAAAGGGGACGTCTAGCTCAGGACGTCAGGAAGGAAGGAAGGAAAGGACTTTCAGGAAGGAAAGAAAGGACTGCATTTTCGCTCTGAGGTTGGCTGAACGTGCAGATTCGCTGTGGAGAAGGCAGATGGCGCTGTCGGGCTCCCGGAGGCTGAGCCCAAATCCCAGTAGCCTCCCCGGGTTGCAGGTGGGGCCGCGGACCACCGACTCCCAGACGCACTGCCTCTGCACCCACCTCACCTTCTTCGCAAGCACCTTCCTGGTGATGCCCAACACGGTTGACGTCCGCCAGACTGCAGAGCTCTTTGCCACCTTTAAGGACAATCCCGTGGTGGTGAGCGCCGTGTGCTGCCTCTGCGTGCTCTACGTGCTGGCGGTGATCTGGGCGAGAAGGAAGGACGTGCAGGACCGGGCCAAGGTGAGGCTGTGGGCAGAATGGGAGGCGCAGGGGCCAGGGAGTGGATGAGCTTGCCTAAGCCAGCAAACTGGCCTCTCGGCTTCTTCAGTGTCTATTTTTTATTAGTGCATGTTTGCAAGATGTAACGACTACATTTATCATGTGGAGTTAGTACAAGTACATAACATGTCCTCATTTTTGAGCTGGGAGTGGTGGCACATACCTATAATCCTAGAATTTGGGAGGCTGAGGCAGGAGGATCTCAATGAGTATGAAGCCAGACTAGGATAAGGAGAACCCGTTTCAAAAAGCAGTAATTCTTTTTATGTTCCCTTACTCTCCTTTTCCTTCCTCATCTCTTAGTTCTTTTCTCAGCTGCAAAAGATCTATCTCCCTCCTTCCTGTTATCTACCTTTTATTTGCTCTGTAGTTATACTTTAGATTCCTTATGGGGTAAATGCTGTGACATTTAAGCTTGTGGGTCTGATTTATGTCACTTAGCCTTATGGTCTCGAGGTGCATTCTACAGATGACTTGAGCCTTTGCCTCTTTCCAAATGCTCCTTTCTGTCCAATCGGCCGGCTGGCCTTGCCCCTGACCGTTTAAGAGGGCTGACACCAGTCAGGCCTGGCTCTGCCTACTGCTCACAGCAGCCCCACGCAATAGACACTGTGTCTGTCAGCTGCGATGACCTGTGAGGACTCAGAACTCAGAGAAGAGGCTGAACGCCTGGCTCTAATTTCTCACAGCAAAAGGAATCAGGTTTAAAAAAATGAAGGATGTCGAGCTGGTGGCACAGCGCCCTGGTGGCACAGCGCAGACAGAGTGGAATTTCCACAGCAGTGAAAAGGGACAGACCTACGTGTGCTCGTGACTAGGAAGCTCACCCAAGTATCAGTGTCCGCACCACACTGGAGGGCCACAGCCCTTGACTCCCACGGCCCAGCGCGGGAGCCCTCCCTGACCACAGCGGTCCGGGCAGCGCCTCTCCTTCCTTGCAGTGTGCACGGCTTGGAGACCCCGAGCTGGCTGAGTGCCCGCTGTACAGCTCGGACTTCTCTCGTCTCCGAGAGGAGGCAGCCAAGGTCCAAGAGGTCACTCACTGGCCTGAGGTCATCAGACAGGACCTGGTGTTTACAGCCAGGTCTGCCTGAGTGTGAGACGGCTCTGAGAAGTGAGATGGAGCAACAACGGATTGTGCAACACATTGTTGGAAATGGCGCAGTTCCTAATTTTCCAATCTATGCACCAAGTTGGGTGGATTACATGCCCCTGATGATAAACATTCAGCAGTCCTGGTAGAGCTCCAAAACGCTCTCCACCGCCCACCCCCAGCAAGGCCATCAAGATGGCGATACAGACATGGCACAGACAGGAGGGTGTGACCTCCACAGAGGGGACTCCTTTGTCCTTTGAGATGGTCACACAACAATGGGGACACCTTCCCCACGGTGGGGAGCACAGAGGCCCCAGCAACCTCTGGTCAGCCCAGCCAGTGGATTTTTTGGCTAAACCATCTTAATATTTCATTGCTTTTAAATCCTGTAGGAATCTGAATATGGTGATACAAGGCTATGATCCCAGCACTCAGGAGGCTGAGGCAGGAGGATCACTGTAAAGTCAAGGCCAGCCTTGATTACACAGGGAGATCCAGTCTCAAATCCTACCCCACCAAAAAATCTCAAAATTAATATAAATAAAGTTGCCTTCAAAGCATATCTGTCACCAAAACTATGACATCTTTCAAAAGAACAGTGCTGATTCACCAGACCAATCAATCATGAGCATTTTTAGAGTACCATCAAGTTCACTTCGAAAATAATGGGGTCAGGGACGGGGAGTTAGCTCAGTGGTTCTGGCACCTGTCTTGCAAGTGCAGGGGCCTGGGTTTTATCCCCGGAAACCACATACCATACCGGGCATGGAGACTCACACCCAGCAGCAATCAGCACCACATACCACAGTGCCGGGCGTGGTGGCTCACACTTGTAATCCCAGCACTCGGGAGACAGAGGCAGGAGGATTGCTGTGATGTGAGTTGGAGGCTGAGCTCAGGGCCAGCCTGAACCACAAAGCAAGACCCTGTCTCAAAAAAATAAATAAATAAATAAAAGAATGGGGTCATACTTAATACAGAACACAGAACTGTTTGAACTTTTTAAACAATTAGTGGCCTGATTATTTAAATATCAAAAATTACATATTTTTTCATTAATTTTTAGAAGATCATATAAGGGAAGATAAGAAAATGACAATTTTTTTCAAATTTATTCAACACAAGAATCGACTGGTTGGAGTGATGATCGGGGGAGCCAGTGTGTGAACTGTCTGAGCGGCACCCAGGGCCGAGTGCACAGCTGCACCCTGATTTCAGACCGTGTCTCTCTCAGCCGCAGAGTCTGCTCTGCCCGCTGGGTTCGAGCACAGCTCTGCCGCTGGTGCGTCACGGGCAAACTTGCAGAGCAGAATTCTAACCCTGTCCTCCCTCTAGGTGAGGATCACAGTGCTGGAGGACAATGATCCCCTGGCCCAGCACCACTACCTGGTGACAGTCTACACCGGGCACCGGCGAGGGGCAGCCACGTCCTCCAAGGTACACGGAGCCCTCAGGAGGCCGAGGCAAGAGGATTGCAAGTTTGAGGCCAGTGTGGCCTACAAAGGGGCTGTCTCACCAAACCAGAATAAACATAAATGAATGAGAGTGGGGAGACTGCTGCTACCGCAGAGACTCCAGCACAGATTTGGGTGCAAGTGATCTCCCTGGGGGGCCCTGAAAAGTATAGTGGCAAAGGGGGCACCACACAGGGAAGAGAAAGTAGCCAAGAAAAGGTACATGGCCAGGCTGTCACCCTGTGGGCACCATACCCCAGCTCCCACAGGGGGCTCAGAGCAGTGTCCCAGCTGAGGGAGGAGGAAACTGGGGTATCTGCCCTGAGCGTCCCCAGCCCCGTCCATTCTCCACCCCTCTAGCTGTTGCCCAAAGGCCAATGCAAGCCACGGAGACAGAGATGGCCGGACGGTGGGTGCAGGACCCCACACGGCAAGACCTGGGGGTGCCAAGGCATGGGTGGGCTCTGCTGTGATGCTCAGAAATCAGGCCTGCTGTTGGCACTGCCTGGATAGAAATGTACTCATGGGCAGATTCCCAACATTCTCATTTAGCAGAACTAGGCTGGGGGGATACATTTCAAAATAGCAGACACTCCTCCATCACAGCTCAGTGCCTGGCACCCAAAGACAACAAAAATAGAACTGTTAGGAGGAAGACAGTTTCTACTCTACAGTCCTTACAAATAAAGAGAAAATCCCAGCACTCGAGAGGCTAAGGCAGGAAGATCGCCAAAGTTAGAGGCCAGCCTGGGCATCATAGTAAGTAGAAGGCTGACCTTGTCTTAAAAAAAAAAAAATCAGTCAGTCTATCAATCAAAATTGATAAGAAGGAAGAGTCTGAAAAATTTCTATCAGGCTTTTTATCAGTGTGAGTGATCTCACAGCTGTGAATACAGAAGGGGTCACCCTTCTCTGCACACAGCAGAAGCCACAGCTGTATGGGTCTGAGCAGGAGTGAAGAGGGCCATCTGCACTGGTCTCTGCTGGCTCTGGCATGTCCCGTGAGGCAAAGCCAGTGCTCCGTGCCCGTGCAGAGCTGGGCACCTGGTCCTGCATTGCAGGTGATTGTCACCCTGTATGGCCGGGACAGACAGAGCGAGCCACACCTCCTGGCAGACCCTGCGTCCCCCGGCTTTGAGCGCGGAGGAGTAGACGTCTTCCTGCTGTCCACCCTGTTCCCCTTGGGGGAGCTGCAAAGCCTCCGACTATGGCACAACAACTCAGGGGATCGCCCATCCTGGTGAGTAGGCAGGAGGCTCCGCCAGGCTGGATAAGGCCCTGCGTGGCATGCGGGGTATCCCCATTTCAGACTGAAGAGCCCGAGGGCGCAGGTGACCTGGGCCTGGTCCACGCGGCTCATCAGTAGCTGGGCGAGGGCGGGTGGCACAGCCTTGGTGTCTAGCATCACCCACCCCTGACTGTGGCAGCATGGGCCTGAGACTTGGCCACGGTCAGCAGCTGCCAGGCTGCCAGCCCCAGCTCTGGCCCACATGGGCAGAGCCGGTGTGACCTCAGTTCTCCGTGCCTCGGTGTGGGTTAGTTCCTGGAAAGCAGATGCTGAGATGGACGTACGCAAACGGCGTCCAGGGAGAACGTCCCAGTGGGAGACCCCGGGCAGGATGGGCGGAGGGAGGCACTGCACTGTGACCCGGCCATGGCCGCCCAGCCACTCCCTAATCCCACGCTCTGGAGCTGTCTCAAGTTGGATCAAGGTACCCAGGTCCTGCTGGGGGTGCTGTCATCTGCTGCTCAGGAGGCTGAGGCAGGAGGATTGCCGAAAGTCCCAGGCCAGCTGGGCTACCTACTGACTTCCAGCCAGCTTGAACTACAGAGTGAGAGTCTGTCTCAAAAACACAGAAACAGTTGAGCTGTGGAGTCCGATCTCGTATGACAAGCAGGGTGACCATGTCCTCCCCGGGCCGTGGAGACCTGAGTGCACTTACGTGAGACCCAGAGTCCTAAGCCCCACAGAGATGGTGGCCTTCACTCTAGGAAGAATTTTTTGTGTGTAACTGGGATTTGTACTTGCCAGGCAGACAGTGCACCGCTGAGCCACACTGCCAGTCCTCTGGGTAGAATCTCCACAGCATCGGGTCCTGTGTCTCCAGCCTGTGCCTCCCTGTGCAGGCGCACGTCCCGCAGCTGCCTTTGCCCCTGAGGGAGGGCTGCGGCTGCCCTGCTGGGGTCTCAGGTGCCCAGGGGTATCTCCTGAATGTTATCTGCATGCAGAGCTGCTCTGCACTGGCGGAATTCTCATCAAGGCACTGAGGATAAGGAAGAATCGTGCGGTCTCCACAGGGGCTCCTTTCTTGGGGTTCAGGTTTGCAAAGGTGGCACCTTCGTGATATCCGAGGAAGGTCTCGGCCCCACACTTTTTCCTCAACACTGTGGGTCCCTTCTCCAGGTTCGTGAGCCGGGTGCTGGTCCATGACCTTGCGACGGGCCGGAAGTGGTATTTCCTCTGCAATTCATGGCTGTCCATTGACACGGGAGACTGTGTCCTTGACAAGGTATTTCCAGTGGCCACGGAACAGGACAGGAAACAGTTCAGGTACCTTTTCTTTCTTTTTAAATAGATGCTCTTCACTTCTGCCCTATTTTTGAGCCAGTCTCACTACAGAGTCCTGGCCTTGAACTCAGTGATCCTCCTGCCCCAGCCTCCAAAGAGCTGGGGTCACAGGGGTGCAGCACCACGCCCAGCCCCTTCCTGCCTCCTGAATCCCTGCCCCTCTCTCCTGCCACCCACAGCCACCTGTTCTTCAAGAAGACGTCCACAGGCTTCCAGGAAGCCCACCTCTGGTACTCCATCTTCAGCAGCTCGGCTCGGAGCCGCTTCACGCGGGTGCAGAGGGTGTCCTGCTGCTTCTCCCTGCTCCTCTGCACCATGCTGACCAGCATCATGTTCTGGGGGGTCCCCAAGGACCCCGCTGAGCAGAAGATGGACTTGGGTAACACCTGCTGTCACCTGGTGGGGTGTGGCTGGGGGACATCAGTGTTCTTGCCATGTGGATGCCACTGGGGCCGAGTTTTCTTGGGGGCTGATGACATCACCACAGCCGACCTTGGCGTGACTGCCCTTCACCTCCAGCCCCTCCAAGGGTCACACAGATGCCATGTGGCTCAGGCCAGCCACCACGCTGTGAGCACAGACCACCTGGTGTGGCCCTGGTAAAGGAAGACACTTCTAGCAGGCATTGCACTGGGGCTCAGCAGGGAGCTTCAGGGGCTGTATCCAGTGGGCCCCTCAGTGTGCGACCACCTGCCAGGAGGGGTGGAAGGGACGAGACTCGTGGCTGCCTCTCTCCTTGACCCTCAATGGCTCGTCCCAGGTGACATCGAGTTCACATGGCAGGAAGTGATGATTGGGCTGGAGAGCTCCTTGCTCATGTTCCCCATCAATCTCCTGATCGTCCAGCTCTTCCGGCACGCGCGGCCTCGAGGCAGGAAGGCGCGGGATGCCTTGAGTCCCAGCCCAGCCCTGGCAGCACAGCCCCCGGGGGACGGCCTCACGACACCTGAATCGGTGACCAAGGCAGGTCCTCAAGTTCAGCTGGGTGTGGTGTGGTGCGGTGCTTTCCTTCTCTCTCTCACCTTCCCGTTTCTCTATCTATCTCTGTCTTTCTGTCTCTTTCTGTCTGTCTGTCTGTCTCTTTAGTTCCCTGGGGACTAAACCCAGAGTGCTTCTCACTGAGCTATATTATCAGACCTCTCTGTTTTCTTTTGAGACAGAGTCTTAAAACTGGCTAGATTACTTAGGCTGGGCTCGAGTTTCTGGGCTGAGAGTTTGTCTGAGCCTTCCAGAACCCTGGGATTACAGGGACACACCTGTTATACCCTTTTTGTTTCTTTCTTTTGAAGGCTTGGGCTTGGACCCAGGACCTCATGTGTGCTAGGCAGGTGTACACCACTGAACTACATCCCCAGCACTTTCTTTGCTTTTTTTTTGAGCCAGGGTCTCGCTTTGTAGTTCAGGCTAGTCCTGAACTTGAATTCAGCAATCTCCCTGCCTCTGCCTCCCAAGTGCTGACATTACAGGTATGAGCCACCACACCTGTACTGTGGTATGTGGCTACCAGGAATCGAACCCGGGCCCTTGCACTTGCAAGGCAGATGCTAGAACCACTGAGCTAAATCCCTGGCCCTGGTTTTTTTTTCCTTTTTTGATTTCTCATTCATTTTTTTCTACTCTTCTTTCTCTTCCTTACTCCTTCTCTTTCCTTCCTTCTTTCTTTTCCTCTCTCCCCATCTCTCTCCCTCCCTTTCTTCCTTTCTCTCTCTCTCCCATCTTTCTGACAGGGTCGCCCTGCATGGCCTGGCGGGTTTGAATGTGCTGAGGTTACAGGAGAGCGTGAGCAGACCCAGCTACTCCACAGGCTCTTGCCGGGCACTCGCCACGTGGCCCCTTTTTCACATCTTAGCAGTGACACGACAGAGGCTGGGGAGGCCAAGGTCACATTTTCACAGCCAGATCCCAGCCTGGGCTCAAGCTTGTGACCCCCCACTACACCCGCTGCCTGAAGCTCATGTCCCTGTTCCCACTGTGCCCTCTGCAGGACACGTGGCGACTGGTCAGCTCGCTGTGCAAGGCCCTGAAGGGGCCGGCCCTGGCCTGGAGCTGGGACTCTCTGAGCTCGATGGACATCAACACGCTGCTGGCCTTGGCAGAGGATGTCATTTGCCCTCAGATCCTGGAGGGGCGGGGCCGCTGGGAGGAAGCCCAGGAGAGAGAAGACAATTTCACCCTGGCCCTGGAGTCTGCGCCAGTGCAAGGTGCGTGCCAGATGCTGCGGGGCCAAGAGCAGCGGTTTCCAGGGCCAGGTGGAGACACTCGGTGGTGTCCGTGTCCCGGGTGGGGCGGGGCTCAGGCTGCCTGCCGTTGCCAGGCGCCAGCGCACCCAAGCCGACCCAGAGTCTCCCTTCCTTCTGTGTCTCAGCCTTCACTCCTAGTCGGGCAGGATCTCTGGTCAGTGCCTTTGTCCCCTAGCCTCTCTCACGCTCACCCCGCAACTGGCCTCGTGATGAAACCTGGGAAGAGTGTTTAAGGTCTGCACCTTGCCAAGCTCCCGTGAGGGGACCCTGCCACGTCGCCCCTATCTCTGGGGTGGGCTCTTCTGTGGCCATTCCTGTGACTTTGGACAGTCTGCCTTCATTCTGAGTCTCAGGTCCTCTTCCTGTAAAGTGTCAGGGCTGCAGAGTAAGCCGACCTGCTTCCGGGAGAGACGTGGCCAGGACATGAGATAGATGGTGACAAGGCAGAGGAAAGACACAGGATGAAGATGTGTACCTGTAATTCCACCACTTGGGGAGGGCGGGTCAAGAGGATCAGCATGAGTTTAAGTCCAGCCTGAACTACACAGTGAGACTCTGTCTCAGAAAAAACCTTAAACAAAACCAGTAGTGCCACTGGGCCGAGGATTTAGCTCAGTGGTTCCAGTACCTGCCTTGCAAATGCAACGGACGGGGTTCAATCCCCAGTAACCACATACAACAGGGCTGCGTGTGGAGACTCACACCCACCAGAAATCAGTACCACATACCACAGTGGCAGGTGTGGTGGCTCATGCCTGTAATCCCAGCACTTGGGATTCAGAGGCAGGAGGATTGCTGTGAGTTCAAGGCTAAATTCAGGGCCAGCCTGAACTGTAAAAGTGAGACTCTGTCTCAAAAAGAAAAAAACAGTAGCACTATTTGCTTGGGACGTTTACATTTTAGGTCCAAACTAGACTACTATGCAGTCTCAGCTGCCAGTGTGCAGAGCATCACCTCTCCACAGCCTCCTGGTTGCGGATGTGCCCTGCAGCCGTGTGCTTAGTGGGCTGGACTTACAGCGATGCCAGTGGTACTGCTCCAGAGGGTTGCTGCTGTGACCCTGCAGGGCTCTGCTTCCACGGGCCGCGGCCACACGTGCTGGCCATGGAGCACAGACCTGAGAACACGGCTGGTGTCCTGGGACTTTGCTCAACCTCCATGAGACTTAGTTCCCTTTTCTATAAAGAACGGCTATTGAGCCACCTCGCTTGGCATGCTGCGAGGAGGGCTGGGTGAGGTTGTGACAGCACTCAGACCCTCACCCGACACAGAGCAGGTATTCAGTTGGCGCTGGGATTGGCAGAGATGGTGTCTTTGAAACACTTGCGGAAGCTCACAACACAGAGGGTTCCAGCACTGGCCTGTGGCTGAGGCTCCTGTGGGGAGCCCTGGGTGAGGAGGAGGCTGAGTCAGGCCAGGGCAGACCTGTCTGAGCCAGGCTGCCTGCTGTGCGCACCCCTGATCCATCCATCTCTGCCTGGGATGCCCCTTTGTCTGGACTCGGTCTGAGGCAGGTGGGGTGCTGTGTCCGGCCCTCTTCTGTGTCTGGTCGCACACACCCCGGGAAGACAGGAGCAGACCAAGCCCAGCCCTGCCTACCACACACAGCCTGTCCCTCCCCAGGTGCCAGCATGTGGGCCACATTCTCTTAAAAGGAACAAGCAAGAGTGGATAGGTGTGAATTTTTTCCTTACACTAAAGATGTTACTTTTGTAATTTCAAACAAACAAACAAACAAAAAACATAGTTTTAGAGCCTGAGGCAGGAGGATCACAAGTCCAAAGCCATCCTGGGCTGTACATGGAGTTCAAGTCCAGTGTGGACTATACAGTGAGACCCTGTGCACCCCCCAAAAGAACTTTAAAACCAGTTTTTAAGTGGGCGTGGTGGGGCATACCTGTAATTTCAGCTCCCAGGAGGCTGGGTTTGAGGCCAGGCTGGGCTATATAGTGAGTTCAAGGCCAAACTGCATAGTGAGACTTTGTCTCAAAAACTAAATAAATACGTATTATTATGATGACTTATATCTAGATGTTCCCTCAAAGCCTCAAGCAGTCACAGGAGGGGCTTTTCACAGGTGGCTGATTCTACAGTGTGTGATGCTGGGTCTGATTTGTGGTGCAGTGCTAGGCTGAAGGGAACTAGGTTTACAGCTGTGAGTACTCCCCGCCCTACATAGCCTGAATAAAACAGAAAGGATAGAAAGAGCCGTGGTTTCACTGCTGCTTTGCTGCCCTCTGGTGGCCAAAAACTGTCTCTGTTTGTCTGCCATGCCACCCTGCCTTGGAGCCAGGTGATGATGGACTCAAATTTCTAAAAGTGAGCCACACAGACTTTTCCTCCTCTAACTTTGGAAACTAAATAAACAATATAAATAAAACTAAATAAGTAAATATGTATTATTACATGTCTCAGTAATGAGAAAGTAACATGTTAGCACATACATGCGCACGCGCACCCTAGGGGTAAGATCAGGGGCAGAGATAAGGTGAGATGGCTGGCAGGTGGTCGTCTTGGCAGTGCAGTGATGGAGATGATATTCTCTTCTCATTATGCATGAAGAAGTTTGGAAAATGTTCCTGACAAAAGGCTAAAAGACAGATATTCAAGTCCTAGTTGCTGTGTGGGCCTAGAACCCCAGCACTCTGCACCCAGACTTCCTGCGGTCAGCACTGAGCTGTGGCTGTGTGTTTCTGTTGCTGCCTTCACTGGGATGGTGCTGGCTGATCACATCTCATCCCCAGACAGGACACCATGCCCTGAGCCCAAGCTGGCCTCGGGGGTCCTTTGGGAGGACGACGCCCACAGGCAGTGCCTGTACCGCCAGCTGGAGCACTTGGAGCAGAAGCTGCAGCTGCTGGGACCCCACAGCTCCCCACAGCGACACGGACACGCCAGGGCGCTCGAGCAGCTGCAGACCCTGAAGGACCGCCTGGGGGTGCACACCTCCCCACGCACCAGGTACTGCCCTCTGCTGGCCAGTGCCTGTTGGGGCCTGCGAAGGGACATTCCGAGGAGCCCTTGAAGGGCCCCCAGATTTTCACTGGGAAGGATTCGGATTCGGGTGAGCACTGAGGGAGGCTGGGTGACCAGGCTCCTGGAGGAAGACACAGGATTTTGCAGATTACTTTACATTTTGTACAATTTTTTTTTAAAGACAGGGTCTCACTATGTAGTTCGGGCTGGGTTTGAAGTCACTGTGTAGCCCAGGCTGCCCTGGAACGCATGGTGATCCTCCTGCCTCAGCCTCCACTGTGCTGGGAATATAGACACGTGCCACCATGCCCAGCTATAACTTGTTCAGTTTGCAACTGCTTTCATAGGGCTGTTTCCTTGCTATGTACCCGGGTCAGCCCCTCATCCTCCAAGTCTCAGCTGTCTCATCTGTGAAGTGGGAATAGGAATGCCTCTCCCCGATGATGTGTTTAAGACGAGCAGTGGGATTTGAATAGGAGCTGACCAGACGGCACTAAAGAATTATTCAGTGGTAGCTGTGGCCATGCTGTGATAACAGGAGAAAATGACTATCTCTGAAGTACTCAGAGATGAGCATGTCTGGAATTTATGTTTAAATATTCCAGATTCCCGCCCCTGCAAAAAAGGAAGCAGGAGGTCGGGAGGATGGAAGAACCACAACTAGGTAGTGACAGCACGTGATGAAAGATGGCAAATTTGCTGCTTGATAATTTCTCCATAATGATATCCTTATTTCCTCTTCTTTTTTCTTCGAAACAAAATTTCAAAGTTATTAAGTTGCCCAGGCTAGGCTCAAACTTGTGATCCTCCTGCCTCAGCCTCCAAGAGAGCCAGGACTACAGGTTTCCACTGTGACGTATGGCCTGAGCTACACACTCAGACCCATTACCTAAAAATGTTCTAGAAGTAGCCTGCTGGGCCTGAGTGCATAATGTGGGGCCGGTGTGAGGAAAGCTTTTAGAACACGGGAGGCCCCGAGCATGACACCCGCTTTGACTTGGGGACAGTAGACAGATGGGTAAACCAGGCCCCGAGAGGCCAGGAGCCTCGCGTGCTGGTGACCTGCCCTCTCCCCGCTGCAGCGTTCCCCGCGCTGGCGCGCCCCCTCGAGGCCTGCCCTGGTGGTGCGCCCTCGTGGGCTGGCTCCTGGTGGCGGCCACCAGCGGCATAGCGGCCTTCTTTACCATGCTGTACGGCTTGCACTACGGGCGCGCCAGCTCCTTCCGGTGGCTGCTGTCCATGGCCGTGTCCTTGGTGGAGAGTGTTTTCATCACCCAGCCCCTCAAGGTACGA
>PVIR01024385.1:0-25983 GCA_004026965.1 Petromus typicus | reverse complement strand
AATGAGCAGCAATGTTGAACATTTTGTCATGAATTTCTTAGCTGCTTTTACTTCTTTTTCCTCATTTCAGGTGCCCATTTTTGAATTAGGTCTTTAAATTTGGGACGGGGGGCTGATTTTTAAAGTTCTTCCTGTGTTTTATAGAGCAGTCATTTCTTTTAGAAATAGTTGGTAAAAAATTAATTCCTATAGTGTAGGTTGTCTTTTCACTGTTACTGATTTTTCTTGCTGTGCAGAAGCTTTTCAATAAGATGCGATCCCAGTTGTTGATTCCTTCTGCTAGTTCCTGTGCTACAGAAGTTTTGTTCATAAAGTCCTTCCCTAAGCCAATGTCTCCAAGAGTTCTACCTAACCTGTTTTGGAGCAGGTTTAGTTTTTCTATTTTAATATTTAGGTCTCTAATCCACTTTGATTTTAGTTTAGTACATGGTGAAATACAGATCTAGCTTTAGTCTTTGGCAGGTTGAAAGCTAGTTTTTCCAGCGCCATTTGTTAAAGAGGCTATCTTTCCTCCATTGAGGGTGTTTGGCTCTTTTGTCAAAGGTGATGTGGCTTAGTATATCTGGGGTTGTTTCTGGATCTTTTAGTCTGTTCCACTGGTCCTCAGGTCTGTTGCTTTTCCAGTCCCATGCTGTTTTTATTACAGTGGCTTTGTAGTACAGTTTCAAGTTGGGGATTGTGATATTCCCTGCCATGTCCTTACTGCCTAGAATTGCTTTTGCTATTCTAGGTCTCTTGTGGGTTCAGATGAATGTTTGAATTATTTTCTCTAGCTTTGTGAAATGTGCTGCTGGAATTTCAATCGAGAGTGCATTGAATCCATAGTAGTTTTTGGAGTATGGACACTTTGATAATATTTGTTCTTCATACCTAGGAGCAAGGAATGTCTTTTCATTTTCTGATATCCTCTTAAATCTGCCTTTTCAGATGTTTTAGGTTTCAGAAGAGGTCTTTCATTTCCTTTGGTAGTTTGATTCCTAGATAGTTCATGTTTTGGATTCTACTGTGAAATGAATTGTTTTCCCAATTTCTCATAATGAGTCTCTTGTTCCTGCATGTAGAAGCCAATGATTTTGAGTGTTGACCTTGTATCAAGGTGTGCAACTAAATCTTGTGATTAAGTTTAGTAATCTTTTGGCTGTGTCTGTAGGATCTTTTCTGTAACATGGCATAAGCAAATAATGACAGCTTAAGTCCTTCCTTTCCTATCTTTATTTCTTTTATTTTTCTCTTTCCTAATTGCTGTGGCTAATGTTTGCAGAACTACATTGAACATGAGTGGTGATAGTGGACATCTTTTTATTTTTCCTGATTTTAGCATGGAATGATTCAGTTTTTGATCGTTTAGTAGGATGCTGGTTGTTATTTTCTCATAAATAGCTTTTATCAGGTTCAGATAAAGGTCATGTATTCCAATTTGCAGTATGCTTTTGATAATGAATGGGTGTTGGATTTTGTTGAACACTTCTGCATCTATTGAGATGACTGTATGATTTTTGTCCTTGAGTCTGTTAATATAATGTGTTGTGTTTATTGATTTGTGTATGTTGAGCCAACCATTACATCCCTCAGACACATTCAGCTTGACCAGGTGTATGATCTCGATGGAACTCTGTATTCTGTTTGCATCTATGTTCATCAATAAGATTGACCTATAGTTGTCTTTTTTGTTGGGTCATTCTCTGGTTTTGAAATCAATGTAATGTTTGCTTTCAAGAAATGAATTTGGGAGTACTGCTTCCTTCCCGATTTCTTGAAAGAGTTAGAAAAATTGTGGCATTAGTTATTTTCTAAGTCTTGTAGAATTCAGTAGTGAAAGCCATGAGCAGTGGGATTTTTTTGGTAGGTTTTTAATTACATTTTCAATTTCACAGGCTGATATTGGTGGGTTTAGCATTTTTATATTTTCTGTGTTGAGCTTTGGAAATTCATATGTGTCTAGGAATCTATCCATTTCTTTTGTGTTTCCCACCTCATTGAAGTACAGGTTCTGAAAGGAGGTGCTAATTGTCCTCTGAATTTTTCTGGATCTGTGTTGATTTCCTCCTTTTCATTCTGTATTCCATTGATCTGAGCCTTTTCTTTCCTTTCTTTTGTTTGATAAGGTTGGCTAAGGATTTGCAATTTTTATTTATTCTTTAAAAATGAAACTCTTCAATTATTTGATTTTTTGGATCTTTCTTTTGATCTCCATTAATTTCTGCTCTAATTCTTAATACTTCCTCCCTAATATGAGCTTTGGGTTGGTTTCCTCCACTTTTTCTAGTAGGTTGAGGTTTAGTATTAGGTTGTTTATTTGACCTCACTTTATTTCTCTAGTATGGGCATTCAGTAGTATGAATTTCCCTCATAGAATTGTTTTCACTGTGTTCCATAAATTTTTTTTATGTTGCATTGGCATTAATGTATAATTGTAGAAAGTGTTTAATTTATATTTTGAATTCTTCTGTTACTCATTAGTTTCTCAGGAGAGTATTGTTCAATTTCTATGTGTTTGTGAGTTTCTTGGAATTTCTGTTGATATTGATCTCCAATTTCAAGACATTATAATCTGAAAACATATAGGGGATAGCTTTAATTCCTTTGCATTTACTTAAATATGCTCTATGAACTAGCTTGCAGTCTATTTTGGAGAATGACCTATAAGCAGCTGAGGAGAATTTAGTATTCTGAGTTTGTGAGGTCATATACTCTGCAGACATCTCTTAAGTCCATTTGTTCTAAAGTATGGTTCAGTTAAAATATTACTGACTTTTTTGTCCAGTTGATCGATTTGTAACAGTGGAATCTTGAGGTCCCCTACTAGCATTGTATTAGTGCTTCTGTGGCTTTTCATATCCATTAACATTTGTTTTATATAGTTGGGTGCACTATAATTTGATGCATAAGTATGTATGAATGTCATCTCCTCCTTTTTAACTGTATGAGGAGGCAGTGTCTTTCTCTGAAATAAATATTGCCTAGAGGAATAATTAGTTTTGATTTGAAATTACTTCATTGGCAAAGAAGCTATCCATTTGTCCTTTTTCCAGTCTCCTGTTGCTTGGAGAATTGTTTTCCATCCTTTTACTTTCAGTCTATGGCTTTCTTTCTGAATCAGGTGTGTTTCTTTTATGCAGCATATTGTTGGGTCTTTCTTCTTAATCCATTCTGCCAGACTGTGTCTTCTAATTCACACACTGTGGCCATTCGTATTAGTGATAATCATGGATCTGTACTGAGTTAGCTTTGTTTTGATGTTCTTTCTGTTCTTGCATTTTTTACTCTCTACTTTCTCCCTTTCCATCTAGTTTCTCATATTGCCCAGTGTGTTCACTCTTTTGTGTCTCATGGGACAGCCACACTCTTGTCTTTTTCTAGGACTTTGTTTAGAATTTTTCATGTGCAGATTTTTGTGTTCATATTTCTTAGCTGTTCTTTGTCGTGGAGATATTTTATTTCACTGTCAATCTTGAAGGGTAGTTTTGTAGGATGCATCAGTGTAGGTTTTTTTTTTTTTTGTCCTTGAAATATCTCACTCTAGTTTTTCCTTGACTTGAGTGTTGGCATGGAAAAGCCTGCTGCAATTCTGATGGGCTTCCCTTTGTATGTGATTTGTTTCTTTTCCTTTACTTCTTTTAAGATTTTGTTCTTCTGTTGGGTTTCTGGAATCTTGATTATCATATACCTAGGTGTAGATTTTTGGATCATGGCCATGTGGAATACTATATGCCTCACTTTCTGTAAGACAATTTGTTTTGCTTTTCTTTTGAGGATTTGTACCATTGCATCTATGAACAGTTTTTAAAAATATCTTTTGCACTATCTCCTGTTTCTTCATGGACTTCAGTCAGTCTTGATTTATTCTTGTTTGAATCATCTAGCAGCTGCTGGATTGATTTCTTGTGATTCCTTGCTATTTTCCATAAATTATTCTTATCCTGTTCCCTGCTGCAATTGTATCTTCTGTCTGATAATCAGTCCTCACATTCATTCACATTTTTATGAAAACTTTCATTGAAGTTTTTAATTTCTTGCAAATTTGTTTGAAGCTGTTTCATGTATTCCATTATTTTCATAAGCTGAGATTCTATCATGTTCTTGATCTCTTCTGTAATGTGATTAATTATTTCTTTCACTGTACACCATCTCTCTTTTTATCTGAGAACTTGTTTCTGATTTCATTTTTGTTAGATCCTTTTGTTACCAGCTCAGAGTCCTGGTGACAGATTTTTAGTTTGATGTAGTTATTTTTTCCCTGGATTCTCATATGTTGATGATCTTTGTTTCTGGGGTTTTGAATTTTTTCTCATTTATATGTTTTCTTGTTGTTGCTGATGATTTTGGCTTATTTCCTGGCCTACTCTCTAGGAAATATTTATTGCTAAATCTCTTTCTTCCTAATATTTAGAATGCTTAGGAGATGACTACTTCCTGGGTTTTCCCTTGTGCATCTGTAATGGCCCTTGAAGTATCTCAATTCTGGTACACCATGGACTATACTTAAACAAAACAATAACATCACCCCGGTTGACATAGTACAATCAATACTATCAGTAGTATCAAACATAGTATCAGAAATGATAAACTATTATAATTAATATTATGATACCTTTATCCCCATGAGTTAGATATGTGATCATATTCTAGAATGTGGAACTATCTAGAAATATATTTACTGAAGGAGAAGCTCAAGTCTGGTTGGGTCAAGTATGCTACAAGCAAGCTAGGAGACACTCAAACCAGTTTGAGCATGCTCACTCGTGTGTGTAGAAACTGGCCTGTAGCTGCTTGGGGGCCTCCTGTTCCTCTTCTCATCCTGACTCCTTTGCTTGGCCAAGAACTAACCATAAAAGGTAAATAACTTGTGCCCCACCAATCAGCTATAGCCATTTGCCCCTATGTGCTCATAGCCACTTCTTCCAGTCTCCTTGTTTCATATAAACCTGTGTAGCCCTCAATAAAGATGGAAGCATTCACCAAAACCTCCCCGGAGTCTGCATGGTGACTCTGTGCACTCACCCTCCTGGTCTGGCCCTCTGAACCTGATCCTTAGCCACATACCACCCCGATGCCAAGGACGACAACAACTGGTGCCCAGCGTGGGATCTGTGTATATCGGGGCAATATTGAAGTGTCGACTGAGTGACCCTATCATGGGTAATCTCTAATTGGTGATTCTGTGGCCTCATTCTCTCAGTCTTGAGCCAACAAGTAGGGCTTGAAGGCTAAGTAAAACTGGAAAGCTCGGAGCTTGAGTGAGGTCTCCCATCTACAGATGGGTAATCTTGTTAGCCAAGATACCACCTCTCAGACAATGTTACTGGAGGCCCTACTCAAAACCCAAGGCATGCATGTATCGTGTGAATCCTCCTAGAGTTTTGGGGAATGATTCTCCAGACCTCCCTTTGGATGAAAGCTGCTGGTGTTTTCAAGAGGGAGGTTTGGGAGTGCACAGCTCTTAATGCCCAACGTATTAAGAATAGATGAGAAATCACCCTTCCTTTAAACGTTTTCCCCTTTACCTCTGCAGTTATCCAGTACCTTGACCCTAATATTGTCAAGGACTCTAAGGCTGGGGTGTCACAGGCCCCAGAATGAAAGTAAAAGGAAAGTGACTCACCAGATGAGGAGGGTGAAGCGGCACCTGAAAATGGCGCCCGCTGTCCTTCATTTCAGCCATGTTTTTTGTGATTCCCTTGGCCCCCCACAGAGATGGGGGAGCTTCTTTCTGCCTTGGCCTCTCCCAAACTCCTGTGCTGCCCCATTGTCCAGAGGAGGGAGGGCCTTCCTGCTAAATATGGCAGCCTTCAGTATGCGCGCCACCACCTTATCCGTCTGATTCCTCTTCCTCTTTATCCCCTCCTCTCTGGTATGGGAGCCTGGGGCAGCCATGCCTTCTGGTCTCTCCCTCTTTTCCCTCTGCTTGGCTTGATACTCAGACTCCATCTTCTCAATCACGGACTTCCCAAGGGTAGTAACCTGTGGTTGGGAAAGATTTCCTCCCAAAGCAGGAACTCCTTTTCCTCTTCATCCTCTTCTGATGCTGATGATTCTGATCTCTCCAAAGCAGGTAAGTTTAATGCTAATAACTCCCCCCGACTAAAAAAAAATTGAGAAAAAAAGACTCCCCCCCAACCTACCCAGACCCTCTTTGGGATTATCCTGTGACAGTGGGTGAGCCAGGGATCCCTCCATCGGTACCTCACTCCCCTAAGGTATGGAAAGAATTCTAACTGGTGATTCAAGACCATGGGTATTTGAAGATTAAATATTTGAAAATATTCTGCATATGTTAAAACTACAAAAGTTTTTATTGCCACTTTAACACTATTGCACTAACAGATTCTAAATATCTTCTGAGAAGAAGTGTTACAACTTTTTAGCTTGATATATTTCTGTAGAGTATCTGTGTTTTGCTTTTATTGCACCGTTGATTATGTGTATCATTTTACATTTGCATGTTCAAATTATGATGGCTGAAATTATTGTACAGATACAAAAAGATTGTGACTTCTAGTTTGTCTGTAGAGGATGCTACTAGAAAATGGTTTCACTTTGCAGTTTGTAGCTTGCTCTTAGAGTTATGTGTCAGATCTTGTTTCCTTGTCTTTGCAGTATTCAGCATTGGTTCCCTTTGCATGTTGCACTCCTGTAGAAAGAAACTTTTCTTGGGTCTCCCAACATGCCATTTGGATGTTTCTAACTTGACAAACCCAAGCAAACCTGCTGATGCTGCTTTCTGCCCCTATGCTAATCACACCTCTACTTCTAGATTCATGGGCCGATGACCACTGGTAGACATGAGCTCTTTGATTCTCACTATAGGTGCAAATGCCTCAGTCATTGCTGATAGTTCCTTTTTCCAACAAATACTTCAGTCTTTTATGTAGCTAATAATTCTATTTTATCCTTGTCAGCAGGTTTCTCCTCTTCTTTCTTTTTCATTCTGGCCAATTCCAATCTCAAACAAAATGATAGCATACTTATAATTCCATGTATCAACCCTTCTCTCTTTTACACTGGTACCTAGTACCTTCATATTGGCTACCTCCCCCCAAGACAAATTTCATATGGTTCTGTTCACTCTTAACTTTTTGTCCTTTGGTGATAAGCAGCAAAGCCCTACAATTAAACATCAGCAGCCGTTAAAAGATGCTGGCTGTGCTCCATGAGTGCTATGGGAGGATCCTCTCCAAGAAGTATGGAAGGGCCCTGATCCCCTGCTAACTATTGGGTGAGGGTTTGTGTAGGTATTTTCACAGAAAGCTGATCAGCTTCTGTGGCTTCCAGCCAGACATGTCAAGCCATACACTGCCAATCAACAAGATGAAGAGATTATCTTTCAGTAAGGTCCCCCCCAAGAGTTGCTGATGTCTCCCCAAGAAAACGCAAGATTCTTCCAGCGATTTGGATACCCATTAACCTCACCAGAGGCTGGAAAGATTCCAATCCACTCTTCAACCTGATGCTTCCACTGTTGTGGCAATAGTGATCTCAGACTTTTCTACTGTGGGTATTGCCTCTGTCACCTACAGCTATGACTGTCAATCAACTTATTTGAAACACTTTGCTCACAGTAGGTCATTTGGCCATGCTTTCCAAGATTAGTATCTGGCAATCTTTACCTTACAGACACAAATAGACATGTTGCTAAAAGATTTTTGACTGTTAAGAACTAAAATAATGGGCCAATGCCATGCTAATTTCACTGACATTTGTGTAACTCCCTGCATCTGCCAAAGTTGTAATCAATATCAAAATCTGTCGACGTATGTTTGGAAAACTCACAGTCCTTCATTTTGATGTAAGCTATCCCAATTGACATGTTAGAGTTTTAGATGTTGTTACCCTAAACAATGTATTGGACACCATTTGGAATAGAGTACTTTCTGGATGGGCTAAGTCGGGTTTTGGGGCTAAGTCCTTTATACTTTCTTCCCCTTATGTACCCAAGGTGTGTGGCTTAATTCTTTTATTTTCTACCCACAGGTACAAACAAAACCATAAAAATATGATGCTCTTGGCTGAGGCTTTGGAGTCAAAGACAAAAGGGGGAAAGGAGGAGAAGCTCAAGTCTGGTTGGGTCAAGTACGCTACATGTATGTCTCAGGAAAACTCAAAGGAGTTCAAGGATGCTCACTCCCATGTGTAGAAACTTGCCTGTAGCCGCTTGGGGGCCTCCTGTTTCTCCTCTAGTCATGACTCCTTCACTCAGTCAACAGCTAACTATAAAATTAAAAAAATCCATGCCCCACTAATCAGCTACAGCCCTTTGCTCCTATGTGCTCATAGCCACACCCATTCTCCTTGTCCTATATAAGCCTATGTACCCCTTAATTAAGACAGAAGTGTTCACCGAAACCTCCCTGGAGTCTGCATGGTGACTGCACGCTCACCCTCCCAGTCTAGGCCTCTGAACCTGATCCTTGGCTGCATACCGCCCCAACACAGAGGATGACTACAATTTACAATATACAGGCCCTTCAATACAGCAGGATCACCCTTTGGGAATAAAGGATCACCAGGAAGTTGGGATGGTAGAGAGAAAGGAAGAGAAGGAGAGACCAGAAATAGGGTTAGTTGGCATATAAAGATCACACAGACCCTGGAAAACTGAGAGAGTCCAGAGGACAAAGGGACAGAAGGAACAAACACAAAATAGAAGATTACCAACAGCAAGACCAGGGGAAAGTGTATTCCTCCTCCTAGAAAACACCAGAAGAAAAAGAGTGGGGAGGAGTGAAACACATTAACTTCAGGGAACTGGTACTGATGAGAGGAAATGAGAGCATTCAGGAACCAAAGAATAATGTACCTGGCAGCAACAGGTAACAGGAAACTCTTTTCACTCTCTTGTAAAAGTCGAGCAATTGCAAGAAGAGAAAACTCCAAATTGGACAGACTCAGCAACAAGAAAGTAAAGAAATGAGGAATAGAAAAGAGGTGGGGGAAAATAAAACCAAAGAGCAACAACAGCAGCAACAGCCACCACAACAATAACAAACCAAATCTAAAAACACTTCCAAAATTGCCCTCTAAGGTACAGATTAGATATCTCCACTAGATAGTAGGCACAGTAGCATGCAGATCAGAGTTGACTAGTCACAGCGAGACAGCCATGGGATTCAGTCTAGGCTCCAGCTCTCATGCCCGAGTAGAACTCAGTGAATTCCTGCAGGCTTGAACTCTGCAAGAGCCCAGGGTCCTGTAAGTGAGACTGACTCCATATAAACACCAATTGAGGTAGTCAACAGGTTTTCTTCACTCTCCCAGTGGCTGTTTCTTTTGATATGGTGGACAAGGCAGAGTAACATACTGAAGTCCTTTGCCTAAGTCCCAGCATAGCCACCGGACTTATTTAGTGGGCACAGACAAGCAGATGGAGTCTCTGCAGGCTCCTCTTCCCACAAAAATTCGACAAGAGGTCAGGGCCCAAACATGTGCAAAGATGGGTCAGCCCATCATGACATGGGCCTGCCAGTGCAGCTGCAGCTGTCGTTGGCATTCAATTTCCTGCCTCACCTGATGGCTTCATTCAGTTGGGCCTCATGACTATGGTGTTCATTTTCATTTCCTAGAATATTGTTTCAATGTTTTTTGAGCATTGGTTTTATATTCATTAGGTTTGTAAGTTGTTTTGTTCCTTAAAGTATGTTATTTCTCCACCAGTTTTGAAAAATAGTTCTGCAAGGGACATCAGTTTGTGTGTAGGTAGTTTTTAGAGCTTGAAATACTTCACTCCATGCTCTCTTTGACTGAGTAATGCTCCATTTTATAAAAAGCTCATAAAACTATCTTTTAAAACTCAAAGGGAAATATGATACTTCCAACACAACGAAACCCTGACAAACTTCATGAATACCAAACCAGCATTCCAAAAATTTCTACACAATACCCTGGAAAAAGACAATGAGGGTCAGGTCACACTTCCAAGAGGTGTGAGGCAAGGTAAGAAATTAAATGGAGGGGCCCGAGATTTAGCTCAAATGGTACTGTGCCTACCTGGGAAGTATAAGGGCCTGAGTTCCATCCCCAGTACCATAAAAAGAAATTAAATGGAAGGAGGAAAAATAAAAGAACTAACAATTGGAAATTATCATGACAAGCATAAGTCACTACATATCAGAATTAGCCATCAACATTCAGGGCCTCAGTTCATTAATTGAAAGAAACAGACTGGCAAAATTAAGAAGCAAGATCCACCCAAATTTAAAGACTCAATTCAAAAATAGACATCTGAAATGAACAGATACTTTTCAGAGGAAGAAGTAAGAGCAGCTAAGAAGTATAGAAGAAATGCTCAACATCATTGGTCATTCTAGATGCAGATGAAAACAACACTGAGATTTCATCTCACTCCACAAAGAATGGCTGCCATGTCAGAATTAGCCAGCAACAGATGTTGGCAAGGCTGTGGAGAAAAGGGAACCCTTCTCCACTGTTGGTGAGAATGTAGACTTGTACAACCTCTGTGGAGATCAGTTGGAGATTCCTCAAAAAACTAGGATTGGAGGTCCCATTTGACCTGGCCATTGCTTTGGTAGGCATATACACAAAGGAATTAAAAGATTCCTATCACAGTGACGTATGTGCACCCATGTTTATAGCAGCTCAATTTGTGATTGCTAAGTCTTGGAAGGAACCCAAATGTCCATCAGCTGGAGACTGGATAAAGAAGATGTGGTTCTTTTATAGAATGGAGTATTACTCTGCCATTCAAAATGATAAGATTGAGTCATTCATACTCCAATGGATGTAACTTGAGGACGTCCTCATAAGGGAAATAAATGGGTCATAGATGTGTACATATCATATCTTTTCTCTGGTATGAGAAAATGAAATTGTAAATGAGTTGTAGTATGTAGAGTTGATATTGTGAAGTAGAAAATATTTAAAAGGGAAGAGAGTGTAAGGGTAAATAAGGAGGGGAAAAGGAATGTGGTAATAATAAAGAAAAAAGAAAAATATTGTGTATATAGGGGGTGGGGGGCTTTTCAGGGTGGGGGAAAAGGGAAAAAATGAGAATGAAGTCATGTCATATTCTGGTAAAAACTCAATGTTGAACGCGATGATGATGTGTATTCATAATGTATGAATAAAGATAAAAACAACAACAACAACAACATGCAGCAGAATGCTGCATTTGAGAAACACACCATTCATTCTGTAGAAGAACCACAGCTTTTTTAATCCAGTATCCAGTTGATGGACATTTTGGTTGTTTCCAAGATGTAGCAATCACAAACTGAGCTGCTGCAAACATGGGTGCACATATGTCTCTCTGATAGGAATCCTTTAATTCTTTTGTGTATATACCTAGCAGGGGGATGGCTGGGTCAAATGAGGCCTCCAATCATAGTTTTTTGAGGAACCTCTCAACTGATCTACACAGGGGTTGTACAAGTCTACATTCCCACCAGCAGTGGAGAAGGGTTCCCTTTTCTCCACAGCCTTGCCAACATTTGTTGCTGGCTAATTATGACATGGCAGCCATTCTTTGTGGAGTGAGATGAAATCTCAGTGTTGTTTTCATCTGCATCTAGAATGACCAATGATGTTGAGTATTTCTTCATGTACTTCTTAGCTGCTCTTCTTCCTCTGAAAAGTATCTGTTCATTTCAGATGCTCATTTTTGAATTGGGTCTTTAAATTTGGGTGGGATGATTTTTTCAGCTCTTTATATATTCTAGATAGAAAGCCTTCATCTGAGGGACAGCTGGTAAAGGTTTTTTCCCACATTGTCGGTTGCCTTTTTGCTCTGTTGGTGGTTTCCTTTGCTTTTCAGAAGCTTTTTAAAAGAATGAGGTCCCATTTGCTGATTTCTTCTGCCAATTCCTGTGCTATAGAGGTTTTGTACAAGAAGTCTTTCCCTAAGCCATTGTCTTCAATTGTTTTACCTAACCTGTTCTGCAGCAGGTTTAGAGTGTCTGTTTTAATATTTAGGTCTCTTATTCATTTTGACTTAGCTTGGTACAGAATGGAATATTATTCTGCCATAAAAATGATAAGTTTGAATCATTTATGCTTAAATGGACATACCTTGAGGACATCTTCATAAATGAAATAAATAGGTCACAGATAGGTAAATATCGCATCTTTTCTCTGGTATGAGAAAATAAAGATATAAATGAGCTCTAGAATGTATGTTACATATTGTGAAATAGAAAATACTCAAGGTGAAATAAGGTGAAGGGGGAAAAATAATGAGATTATAGCAAAAAAGAAAGGAAACAAGTTGTATGTATATAGGCGAGTGGTAGGGTGGGTAGGGCTCTGGGAAAAAAATGAGAATTAAATTATGTCTTATGCAAATCCTCATTGTGGAGTGCAATTATGATATGTATATGTAATGTACCAATAAAGATTTCAATTAAAAAAGTTTAAACAGTAAAATGGAAACACTCAAACTACTGAAAAATATGTAGGCAAAAGGCTTGAAGACATAGTTGTAGTAAAGGATTTCTTAAACAGAACCACAATCACAGAAGAAATAAGAATGAAAATCAACAAAGGCAATTACATTGAATTGAAAAGTCACTGCAGAACAGAGGCATCAGTAAAGAGCCCACCTACTGAATAGGAAAATGTTTTTCCTAGGTATGTCTCAGGTACAAGACGAATATCTACAATTTGTGAAGAACTAAAAAAGTAAACCACCTAAAATGCAAGATTCAGTGAAGAAGAGGTTAGCTGAAATGACTAGACACTTCTGACAAGATACAATACAATGGCCAATACGTATGTGAAAAAATATCCAATATTCCTTGCTATTAGTAAATGAAAATTAATGCAAAGATAAGATCCCATCTTACTCTAAAAAGAATGACAATCATCAAGAAATCAAAAGTAATAAATCCCTGTGCAGCTGTGATGAAAAAGGATGCTCCTACACTGGTACATTAAATACATTATCATCACATCCAACATTGAGAATTTGTACCTTTACATGACACATCTTGATTCTCATTTTTTCTCGTGCCCCTGCTCACCATAAAACCCTCACCCCAAACACATAAATACATAAGATTTGTTTTCTTTTTACGTGGGTGTTAGTTTGGAACAAATGACTGTTATGCAGAGGTGCCTGGGCCACCAAGAAAGCGATCAGTGGATGCAACAAACCCAGAGGCCTAAGGCTGTAACTCTTTGTCTTGTACTCTGCATCCTATAATACATGGAGGTTCTTGGTTGGACCTAGGCCAGCTCAAACTATTTCAGTGAACACTTGGCAGTGAACCTCTAGTGCCGTCCCACATGGATTATTGACTCAGGCTGAGAAGCAAATCTGCCCAGGAAGAAGTGGCCCTGGGATGGTGGTGTCAGTGCACTTGGATGAGTCATGGTGCCTCTAGGTGGGATGAATGATACTCAAATATAATTTTCAACTTGTGTTTCCACCTGGACACAAGACCTCAGATGCAGAACCCAGGCGGCAGATGGTGACAAATTCCTCCTGGGTCCCCTGGGAGGCTTTGCTGAAAAGTGTCAAAGGCATAAGAGTGTCCACCTGAATCAAAAGCAATAACACATACATAAGTAGACAGTATTATATAAGTTTATGTCGCTGACACAGTGAGATTCTTCATTTGGGCAGATCTTTCTAGACATAAGATGTTCCTCTTGATCACTGTGTTCTTTCTCCTGCAGCAGCCTCTCTTAGTATGTAATTTTGAAAACGAGCCCTGTCTCCTCAGAAGGAGCTCCAGTGTGTACAAGGATGGGGATGTGGTGATTGGGGAGTTTTTCTTCCTTTTTATTTATTTTTATTATACAGATGTTGGTCAACTGGAGCCTCTGAAGAACTCCTTTCTGATGCCGTAAGTTTCTCTTCCATGCATTTATTTTTTAAAAACTTATCAGGAAGGATAATGCCTAAGTCTCTGTGGGTGATTACATCACATTCATTGTATTGCTGCACTGTCCTTACTACCCATAGATGAAAAGTACTGTCTGTAAGGCATTTTGAATTTATCTGTAATCTTTCTCAGCTGTTGAAGTTGGGCAGATCAATTCTTATTTTCTTAGCCTCCTGTTTTCAGGAGGATGAGGAATACATCACCCACTATCTTATTCTACTTCTTTTGTCCCTCCTCCCAATGGGGCTGCCATTGCACAGCATTCTGACCGATATTCTTTAGAATCAAGGTAATTGTTGTTTCCAGGAATGAATTTGCTTCTCTTTTGATTTCATTGAAGAGTTTGAGAAGTGGTAGCATTAGTTCTTCTCCAAAAGTCTTGTGCAATTCAGAAGCAAAACCATCAGGATCTGGAATTTTCTTTGTGAGGAGGTTTTTAATTACATTTTCATTATGCTTGTTGATATTGGGGTGTTTAGAATTTTTATATCTCCATTCACTCTAGAAAGTTCATAAGTGTCTAAAAGTCTATCCATTTATTCTGTTTTACATTTTATTGGAATAAAAGTTATGAAAATAACTTTTTTATTATCTTTTGAATTTTTCTACTGGATCTGTTGATTTTCCCCTTTTCATTCCTGATTGCATGGATTTGAGGCTTTGCCTTTTTTTTTTTTTGATCAAGTTGGCCAAGTGTCTGTCAATTTTGTTTATTCCTTTAAAGAACCAATTCTGATTCACTGATATTATCGTAACTTTCTGTTAGTTCCACTGCATTCATTTCTGCTCTAATCCTTACAATTGGCTCCTTGTGTGAACTTTGAGCTTATCTTACTCCTCTTTTTATAGTAGCTTGAGCTTCAACATTGGGTTGTTTATTTGAGCTCATTCATCTTTGCTATTATGTGCATTTACTCTTTTGAACTTCCCTCATTCCACAACTTTCCTTGTGTCCAACAGATTCTTGTGTGTTGTAGTTATTATCATTTAATTGTAGAAACTGTCTAATTTCTTCTGTGACCCATTGGTTGCTCAGAAGAATGTCATTCAATTTCTTTGTGTTTGTAAGATTCTTGAAATTTCTTGGTATTGATGTCCAGTTTTGAGACACTGTAATATGACAGTATAATTTAACTTCCTTTGCACTTATGTAAACATACTCTATGGATTAGCATGTGGTCTATTTTGGAGAACGACCCATGAGCAACAGAAGAATGTATGTTTTGACTTTGTATGGTGAAATATTCTCTAGAAATCTATTTAAAGTTTGGTTCAGTTCAGTTCAAATATTTCATTTTTGACTTTTTTCCAGTTGATATGCCTATTTGTGACAGTGGGGGCTATTAAGGTTCCCTGATACTATTTTATTAGTGCTTATCTGGCTTTTTAAAAATCTTTATTGGTACATTATATATACACATCATGATTGCACTCCATAATGGGGATTTGTACCAGTATAAGACACAACTTAATTCTCATGTTTCCCCATAGCCCTACCCACCCTACTTTTCATGTCTGTTAATATTTGTTTTATACAGTTGTGTGCACTAGAATTTGGTGCATAAATAATTATGAGTGCCATCTCTTACTCTTTGATTGACCCCTGTACGAGGATGTAGTGTCCTTCTTTGTGTCTCTTAAATAGTTTTGGTTTGAAATCTACTTTGTCTGAAAATAAGATAGCCACTCCTGGTATTTTGCAGTTTCTTGCCACGTGGAGAATTGTTTTCCATCCTTTTACTTTCTGTATATGGATTTCTTTTTGAATCAGGTGTGTTTCTTGTTTGTAACATATTGTATTTTGCTTCTTAATCCTTTCTGCCAGTTGGTGTCTTTTAATTGGTGCATTGAGGCCATTTATTTTAATGGTATAACTGATATGAGTATATTTAGCCCTGTCACGATGTTTTCCTGATGTTAGCTCTTTGATTCTTTGCCTACTCCCCTTTCCGTTCAGTTTCTTTCCTTGCCCAATGATTTCAGCCTGCTGGGCCTCATGGGATTGTAACACGCATCATCTTTTTCTAGCATATTGTTTAGAATTTTTTGGAGTGCAGATTTAGCATTCCTGAAGTCTCTCAGATGTTTTGTCCTGGAACTATCTTATTTTACAGTCAGTTTGAGGGATGTTTTGCAAGTTACATGAATCTATGTTGGAGGTTTGGAGGTTGTTTTCTTTTAGAGTTTGAAGTACTTCACTCCATTTTCTTCTTGACTTGAGTGTTTGTGTAGAAAAGTCTGTTGTGATAAAGAATGATAAAACTGAGTCATTTATACTTAAATGGATGTATCATGAAGACATACCCATGAGTGAAACAAATAGGACACTGATGTGCAAATATCTAATTATTTCTTTGGGTGAGACGTGTAAATGAATTCCAAAATGTATGATAGGGATTGTGAAATAGAAAGAAATAGTTCAAAAAGGAAAATGGTGGGGCAGGGGCAAGTAACGAAGAAGAAAATAAATTTTATGGTAAAAAAGGAAATAAAGCTTATGTATATAGGGTGTGGAATGTTTCAGGGACAACAGAGGAATGGGAAAAATGAGAATCAAATTGTGCCATATACTGGTATAAACCATCAATGTTGAATGTGATCATAATGTATATATAAAATGTACCAATATAATTAATTAAAAAAGAAGACTGCTCTGATTCTGATGGGCTTTTCTTTGTATGTGATTTCTTTTCATTGACTGTTTTCAATATTTCGTTCTTCTGTTATTTTTTTCTAATCTTAGTTATTAAATGCCTAGGTATGGATTTCTTTTAGATAACTTCCAGCTGGAATCATATATGTCATATTCTTTTCCTTTTAGTGAAGTGTTTTTACATTACATTGGTTAACAGGTTTTTACAAATATCTTTTGTACTATCTCCTGTTTCTTCAGAGACTCTATCAATCTTAAGTCATACGTTTTTGCAACATCTAGCAGTTACTGAATGGACTTTTAATAGTTCCTTGTTTTTTTTCCATAAGTTATTCCTTTCTTATTCACTAGCTGCCATCCTATCTTCTATGTCTGATATTTAGTCTTCACATTCATTCATCCTATTTTGCAAACTTGCATTGGAGTCATTCATCACCTGGAAATCTGTTTGAAGCTCTTTAATAGACTCAATTACTTTCATGAACTTAGATTCAATTATGTTTCTTCTCTTTTTTATTGCTATTAATCAGATCTTTTACTATGGATAGTATCTCTGCTGTGTTCTTAGATTTAATTTTTATTATATTCAGTTTCATTATCACTTCAGAGATTTGTGGTTGTTCAACTTCAATTTGCTCTTTTTCCCTTTTCCTTGGATTACCCTGTAATGATAATCTTAGTATCTGTGTTTTAAAAGTTTTTATTATTTGTTTTTTTAAAATCAAATCTTTATTGGTACATTATGAATACACATTATCATCACATTCAACATTGAGAGTTTGTACCAGAATATGACATGACTTCATTCTCATTTTTCTCTCTTTCCCCTTTCCTGCAACCCTTCCAATACATAAGCTTTGTTTCTTTTTTTCTTTATTACTGCCACATTCTTTTTCTCCTTGTTATTTATCCCTACACCTTTCTTTTGAAATATTTTCTATTTCACAATATCAAATATACATACTACAACTCATTTAAAATCTAATTTTCTCATACCAGAGAAAAGATATAATATTAGCACATCTGTGATCTATTTATTTCACTTATGAGGTTGTCCTTAAGGTATATCCATTTGAGTATGAATGACTCAATCTTATCATTTTGAATGGCAGAGTAAATACTCCATTCTATAAAAGAGCCATGTCTTTATCCAGTCCCCAGTTGAAGGACATTTTGGTTGTTTTCAAAATTTAGCAATCACAAACTGAGTTGCTATAAACATGGGTGCACATATGTTGCTCTGATATGGGTCTTTTAATTCTTTTGTGTATATACCTAGCAGGGAGGTGGCCAGGTCAAATGGGACCTCCAGTCCTAGCTTTTTGAGAAATCTCCATACTGTTCTCCACAGAGGTTGTACGAGTCTACATTCTCACCAACAGTGGAGAAGGGTTCTCTTTTCTCCACAGCCTTGCCAACATTTGTTGCTGGCTAATTCTGACATGGCAGCCATTCTTTGTGGAGTGAGATGAAATCTCAGTGTTGTTTTCATCTGCATCTCTAGAATGACCAATGATGTTGAGCATTTCTTCATATACTTCTTAGCTGCTCTTACTTCTTCCTCTGAAAAGTATCTGTTCATTTCAGATGCTCATTTTTGAATTGGGTCTTTAAATTTGGGTGAGATGATTTTTTAAAAGCTCTTTATATATTCTAGATAGTAGCCCTTTATCTAAGGATCATCTGATAAAGATTCTTTCCCATATTGTTGGCTGCTTTTTCTCTCTGTTGGTGGTTTCCTTTGCTGTGCAGAAGCTTTTTAATAGAATGAGATCCCATTTGCTGATTTCTTCTGCCAGTTCCTGTGCTATAGAGGTTTAGTTTTGGAAGTCTTTCTCTAAGCCAATGTCTTTAAGAGTTTTACCTAACCTGTCTTGCAGCAGGTTTAGTGTGTCTGTTTTAATATTTAGTTCTGTTGCTGATGTTTTGGGTTTAATTCCTGGGCTGCTGTCTGCACAGTGGTTATTACAAGTCTCTTTCTTTCTAGTCTTTAGAACTCTTATGAGGTAGCTACTTCTTGGGTTTTTGGATCTGTAATGACCCTTAAGCAACCCTAGTTCTGGCATACCAGGAAAGGTACTAAACCAGAACAATCACATCACCTGGGTCAAAATAATACAGTCAGTATCATTAGCAGTATCAAACAGTCCAGGAAATGACAAAATGTAGCAATCACTATTCTGATACTTTTAACCTTATGATTTTGATCTGGGATCACATCATAAATTTTAGCACTAATCAGAAATATACTGACAACATTCAGGCCCTTGAATATAGCGGTATCACGCTTTGAGAATAAAAGGTCACCAATGAGTTTCAGTGGTTGAGAGATAGAAGGAGACGGAGAGATTAGAAATAGGGTTAGAGGGCACATAAAGATCACACAAGCACTGGGAAATACTTTAGAGGATAGAGGACAAAAGAGACAGAGTAATCAAATGCAAAACAGAACAGAGGAACAACATGAAGGCAACCAGAAATGTATTCACCCTCCTGTAATAGTATAGAAGAAAGATAGTGTGGGGAGGACTGAGAAACACAAACTTCAAGACTACTACTGACCAGAGGAAGTGAGGGTGAATGAAAAAAAGGAAAATAGAGGTAGCCTGCACCTATAGAAAACTGGAGACTATTTTTACTCCCCTGTAAAAGAAGAGCAATCATATAGTCACAGGAGACTGACATAGTCCACTGAGATTCAGTCTGAGTTATGGCTATAATGCTTGCATTGAAGCTAATGAACTCCTATAGGCTTGAACTGTGCAAGAATCCAGGGTCCTGTTGGTGGGACTGACTCCATGAACTTACCAATTATTGTAGCCCACAAATTTTCTTTACTCTTCCAGTGGGAACTTTTGTGATGTGGCTGACAGGGCAGAGGCATGCACTGACAGCTTCTGCCCAAGTCCCAGCACAGCTATCACAATTAGTGTGTGCAGACAAGTAGATGGAGTCTCGGGGAGGGGGTGATTCTTATGTGCTGGTTCCATGAGATATCAGGGCCAAAGTATTGTGCAGAGGTGGGCCAGGACAGCACATTGCAGAACTACCAGTACAGCCAGCCACACTTACTCAGTGTGCACAGACAAGTCAGGTACAAGATACCTCTTTGTGGAAGATATTGAAAGGGAAAGTGATAAATAGAATTCTACTTCAGTTTTTGAGGAATCTCCATACTGATTTCCATAGTAGTAGGGTCAGTTTACACTCCTACCAACAATGAAGAGGGTTTCGTTGTCACCAAAGGCTTGTCAAAATGTATTTTTATTTGTGTTTTTCATGGCAGCTATGTTTTGTGGGGCATGACTGAATTTCAGTGTTGTTTTAATTTGCATTTCTCAAGGTGGCAGTGTTGAACATTTATATTTGTTGACCATTGTCATATTTCACCTGAGAAGTGTCTGTTCATTTCAGACACCCATTTTTTTGACTGGATCTTTTAAATTTGGGGGTTTATTGTTATTTATTTATTTAGAGACAGGATCTTGCTTTGTAGTTCAGGCGGGTCTTGAACTCAGCCTCAAACTCAGCAATCGTCCTGTCTCTGCTTCCTGAGTGCAGAGATTATAGGTGTGATCTATCATGCCTGGCACTGTGGTATGTGATACTGATTGCTGGTGGGCATGAGTTTCCATGCCTGGCATTGTTGTATGTGATTACTGGGCACTGAACCCAGGACCTTGCACTTACAAGCCAGGTGCTGGAATCACTGAGCCAAATCTACAGTCCTGGGGGTTTATATTTGAAAGTTTTTAAAAAATGTATTCTCTGTACTAGTTAGTCCTTGAAAGAGTAGATAAAAAAATTTTCCCTTTATGTAGCATATCTTTTCACTCTGTTGCCAGTTTATTTTGTTTTGCAGAGCATTTAAATTTGATATGACCCAACTTTTTGCTTCTTAGTAATATTCTTTTGCACCTAAGGTTTTGCTCAGAAAGTCTTTGTAAACCCCTGTATCTTCAGTGTTTTACCTATTTTGTCTTTCAGGGTATTGTTACTCTTCTAATGTGGAGTTCCTTGATCCATTTTCATTATAGTCTAGTCCATGGTGAGAGATACATGCTCTATGCATCCACGGTTCCCAGCATCATCTATAGCAGGGGTTATCTTTCATCCAGTGAAGGATTTAGTCCAGGTGAATTTTTTTTTTTTAGGTTTTTTTTGAGACAGGGTCTCGCTTTGTGGTTCAGGCTGGCCCTGAGCTCAGCCTCAAACTCACATCACAGCAATCCTCCTGCCTCTGCCTCCCAAGTGCTGGGATTACAGGAGTGAGCCACCACGCCCGGCACTGTGGTGTGTGGTACTGATTACTGCTGGGAGTGAGTCTCCACGCCCAGTATTGTATGTGGTTATCAGGGATCAAACCCAGATCCTTGCGCTTGCAAGACAGGCGCCGGAACTACTGAGCTAAATCCCTGGCCCCGAGATGAATGTTTCTGAGTGTGCCTGGAGTTGTGTCTGCATCTTCTATTCACTTCCATTCATCTACAAATCTGTCTTTCCAATGCCATGTTGTTTTTGTAGTGACTACATGTGTGTAGTACAACTCATGTCTGGAGTTGTGATGCCCCTGACTTGACATTGTTGCTCAGAATCAGGGTGTATAACTTTTAGCAGGCAGAGATTTAGTTAAATCATTTTCAGCCTTTTGCTGCATGATAGTCCTTCACAGATGTATCTATTATTGCTTCACAGATGTTTAATTTAACATTATTTCCTCTCTACAGGTATTTCTACTCTCATGTATATCATTGTTATCATATAAAGTATTTACTTACATGTTGTTTAACTATAAAATTTAAGATTCATATGGCTAAATTATTTCAAAGATAGTTCATTTCCTCGTTGTGTAACGTTAGGTAAGATATTGCCTGAATTCTGCCTACTGTATAAAAACGCACCACTAAATGAGTGTTTAAAATAACAATTCTCCATATCTAACAGTTGTGGCTCAAACATTAAAAAGCTTCTTCCTTCTGTTTTATTATACTGTCTGGCTAGAATGTACTCACATAGAAAGACATTGAAGTGACTGGTTTCAACTCTTGTAAGGCACTGATCTTATTTATGAGAAATCCACTATCAAGTTCTCATCTGACCTTAATTACATCAGAAAAACAAAATCACTAATAATATTACATTGATGCTGCAAAATTCATAACATAAATGTAGGGGAAGAGTATGAGCATTCAGTTCATAAATGATACTGCTCTGTATTTTTATTTAACTATACAGTGAACCTTTATCTTAAAGGCCTCCATGCTCTCTCTGCAGGCTTATGCCCAACAGCTACCAGAATGTTCTAGCCTTCATATTTGCCATAGAAGAGATCAACAGGAATCCTCACCTGTTACCCAATATATCTCTGGGATATGAGTTTCATAACTTCCTTTACAGTCACTGGAGGATGCTGGAGAGTCCTCTCATTTTGCTCACAGGACAGAATGGGGTCCCTAACTACTCCTGTAGGAGAGACAGCAAGTCTGTAGCAGTGCTAACAGGAACATCATGGGCAACGTCTGCTCAAATCGGAACCCTGATGGAGCTCTACAGGTTTCCACAGGTGAGGGAATGAGTGAGTTAGGGAAGGATGAAAACCTGTCTTTGTCGGTGGTTTTAGGTGCCAAAGCAGGGTAAAAGAAGGTTTCTGGTTAAACCACATCTTTACAAGTATGTAGTTTTAATGCCTAAGTAAGCAGAGATCAGAAGGTCGCTGAAATTTTTGGTTGTCTACAGCCAAATATAGGGAAGAAAGAAAACAGAAATATTTCTTAAGCATTTGTTTGATCAGTTGTGTTGTGAACAATTTGTAAGGTGAGATAATTAGAAAGACTGATCTCTTCCTACCTCTTCCAGCTGTTTTCAGTTTTATCCAGCCATAAATTTATGCTTTTTGTCAATACTTTTAATTAAATTCTTTCTGATTTTCTTTCCTTTCAGATTACATTTAGCTGTTTTGATCCTGTGTTAGGAGATGATGCACAATTTCATTCTCTCTATCAGGTGGCCCCTAAGGACACATCTCTGTCCCTTGCTATGGTTTCCTTGATGGTTCATTTCAACTGGACCTGGGTTGGGCTTGTCATTATGGAAGGTCAGAAAGGTCTTCAGTTTCTCTCTGATGTGACTAGAGATATGGACAAGAACAACATCTGTGTGGCATTTGTGAAAATGGTCTCAACTCCTCTTGTGTCATATGCAGCAGTTGCAGAGAAACACATTATCCTGACCAAGGAAACATCCCACGTCAATGTGGTCATCATTTACTATGACACTGATATTCTAAATCATGTAAAATATAACCTAGAACAACACTTACTCACAGGCAAAGTCTGGGTCACAAACTCACAATGGCATGCTGACATGACTGGGAGAAACTTCTTACTGAATTCATTCCATGGTACATTCATCTTTTCAAGCCACCATGAGAAAATTTCTGGTTTCAAACATTTTGTGGAAGAGGCCAACCCCTCCAAATATCCAGAAGACACTTATCTCACCTTGTTTTGGGTCAATAATTTTCACTGCTCATTCTCTGACTCTGACTGTTCCCTGAAGGACTGTACACCTAATGCCTCTCTGGCATGGCTGCCTGTGAATCGTTTTGATGCAGCCATGACTGACTGGAGCCAGAATACACACAACGCTGTGTATGCTGTGGCCCATGCTCTGCAGGAGGTGCTTCTACAGCAAGCACAACAACCACTGAGGGGAAATAAAGAACTGATGATCTTTGCTCCCTGGCAGGTAAATCATCTTTTGTTCATAATGACATGCAGTATCATCAATGTGCCTGTCTTCAGTTATTACACATGTGCTTCATTAAAGAAAGAACACTTTATACAAAAAAAATAGTAATTACACATCAGGTCTTTTTTTAATTTTTTTCAGTTTTTTGAGACAGGGTCTTGCTTTGTAGCTTACTCTGGCCCTCAGCTCAGCCTTGAACTCACAGCAATCCTCCTGTCTCTGCCTTCCAAGTGCTAGGATTACAGGCTGAGCCACCATGCCCAGCCCTGTGGTATGTGGTACTGATTGCTGGTGGGTGTGAGTCTCCACTCCCGGCATTGTTATATGTAGTTACCGGGGATCAAACCGAGGTCCTTGCACTTGCAAGGCAAGTTTTCAGAACCACTGAGCTAAATCCCTGGCGCACATCAGGTCATTATTAAGGAAGTAAATTCTGAACTAGGTAGAAATGGTCATTTATCAAGAAGGCTCTGATATTGAAAAAAATAAATACTAGACAAGTTCATTACTTTTGTTTCTAGCTCATCATTGCCCACCTAAGTAACATATTTACCATAAAATGTAAATATTTTCCGTGGACTTCTTAAAGGGCAACAGAATTTTCAATTTAAATGGTGCTAAACCCTAAATTGGATATATTACGTTAAATTGTTTGTTCCATGGTGCAATGTCTTTTGCTCGTGGCAATTTCATGTGTTAATGTGGAGAGACAAATTTAATAAAACACCCAAAACTAGCTTTTCTAACAGAAATGAAAAGTTTATTTAAATAACCTTGGATTAAAAAGTTTTCTCCTGAGTTTGACTGAATGCTTAGGGAAACTATGGTATTTTGTCTCCCATAATAAATTTTTTTAATCTTATTAAGTGCCAGTATAAAATCTGCATTGTGAAGTAAATATTAAATACATGTAGGAGCATTCTGTAACTCATTTTTGTCTTGATCATAAGCCCTGTTCATCAGAGGATGCTACATTTTTTTTTAGCTGCACCCTTTTCTGAAGAACGTCCAATTTAACAGCCCTGCTGGAGACCAAGTGAATTTGGATGACAGAAGGAAATTGGACATTGGATATGACATTTTCAACTTTTGGAATTTTCCAGAAGGCCTCAGACTTAAGGTCAAATTTGGAACGTTTACCCCACACGTTAAACGTGCCCCAAAATTGTCTTTATCTGATGAGTTGATTGAGTGGGCAACAGCGATTACAGAGGTATGGTGGACACAGGGGTCAAGAATCGAGCTCAGTGACACCTTGCCTACTTTGCAAGCAGAATAGCCTGTGTACCACACACACACACACACACACACACACACACACACACACACGCATGCATGTACACACACACATCCAAAACAAAATGGCTTTCATTAGCAACTAATAATCAAAATACTGTTGCAGACTTTGAACCCCAAATTTTTCTGGTGAAATGGGAAATTATAGTAATTGAATATACACAATTTCATTTATATCAGTTTTTAAAATTATTAGTTTTGGAATAAATTGGTGTGAAATATAGGTGTTTATATTTTATCAGTATTTATACATTTTATATTGTTAAATATGACATTTATACACACATAGTATTTATGTACGTATACAAATTATTTTTCTCTCAAGATCTGAAGTAGTGGTAGAATTCTAAAGACTCATCGGCACATATCTTTCCTCAGACTCCCCGCTCTGTGTGCAGTGAGAGTTGTCATCCTGGATTTAGGAAATCCTCTCAGGAAGGAAAACCTGCCTGTTGTTTTGATTGTACTCCTTGTCCAAAGAATGAGATCACCAATGACACAGGTAAGGGCTTGTGTTAGGGACAAATTCTCCACAATCATTTGCTTTCATGCCCTGTAGATTGGAGATGGGAAAAAATCCTGGGTAGGACAATGATGACAAAATTCTGTCTTCTAATTAAGTGGAAATGTATTTCTTCAAGTCAGTACTATTATCCCTTTAAATATACATTCTCTGTCCCTTGCACTATACATACTCATAGATTCAGTTTTTTTTTTTTCCTTTTGGCATTGGTGAGGACTGAACCAAGAGATACCCTCACATTGAGCTGTGGCCCCATCTCTTCTCATTTTGTTATTTTAAGAATAATCTTACTAACTTTCACCAGTCTATCTCAGGTTATCGTCGGTGTAAGTCCGATGTATGTCCAGGGTCGCAGAAGGAAAGGAGGCACTCAGGGATGAGATCCAGCAGGGAGAACAGCCTCAGAGGACTGAACCACCCAGCTGTCTTCCAACAGCTCTTTTATTATGGAGTCAATACAAAGTAGCATGCATAGGGGTAAAAACAGAAGAGGTGGGATAGAGCATTTCCTGGGACAGGCTTTGAAGTTCTTACTGATTCCTATCCCAGTGTTTACCAATCTGTTTGCAAGATTCAGTAACACAAAACTTAAGATGTCTGGGGAACATCCTGTGAACTGGTGATAAGGAAACTCAGGAGTTCTGCAACAGCAGGGCTGCAGAAGTTCTGCTTAACTAGTAGTCCCAGGAAACTGTTAAACAGCTACCTTTCCCCCTACAGGTTATAGATTAGCCTGGATTACAGGTACACAAAACACTCCTCAGCTATCAAGTTTCTTTTCTTAGACCCACTCAAAGCATCCTTTTCTCATGATGACCTCTTTCTCCTATCCTACAGTCCCTGAGTTTCATCTTCATTATGAAGCTTAATGCAGAGCATTACTTAACAACAGTAAATCACATGATTTGAAACCTCATTTGATT
>PVIR01024384.1:0-26017 GCA_004026965.1 Petromus typicus | reverse complement strand
ATTTAAGATACATATCAAGGTATTATAGAATGCTTACTCTGAAACATTTTTACCAAGCATGTACATTCTCTTTTTTATCTTCTGTGAGTAACATAGCCCCAGTCCCACAACACCTGCTCTCAATGCCAACAGGATTCCCCACAATATAATTTTTTACTGACTTGTAATAAATCAACACTGGTTGCTTAATATCAGTCCATACCTCCTGTTACTTCTTTAGAACACTGATTTAGAGAGATTTTGGTCTGTACACAATTCCTAAGACTTCCAAATAAAGTTCTTTTTGCTGCTGTGGTTTTTGAGTTTGGGGTGGTTGACACTCTCTCATGGTTCAGAACAATTTACCTGTCCAGGTTTTAGTGCTGAATAGACTTAGGAGTCTGGGTACTGGGTTAACACAGGGGTTTGTACCCTCTGCCATCACGAATGGCACTATGCTCAGGAAGCTTGTGGTCAGTTAATGCTCTACTTTTGAAATCTTGAAATTCTCAGTGTGAAAGAGGAATCAGTCTTTCATTTTTCTCTGAGCTCGACAAATCATGCAACTGATCTTTTATGTCGTCTTAGAATCTTAGCTTCTGGGATTAGAATATTAACCTCAAAGGCAGCGATCTGGCTAAGTCAGAATTCTGCCAGATTTTTGTTCTCCCCCAAAAGCTTGGAGACATGCGGACATATCCAGAAGATATGAGGCCAGGAACTAGAGAACTTACAGGCATATTATGTGGGCCACAGAAACCTCAGTCCATGGCAAAGACAGCATTGTCCATTCAACAGCAGAAGGGGTGGGTCTTATTTGGAAGCAGTGAGGTAGACATCTGATTCCCCATCCCAAGATCGGAAGATATGAAGGGTCCCCACGAGTGAAATCCAACTCTTATTTGGATCTATCATTGTTGATACACTACATCCAACACTCACTACTTGGAGGCAGAGAAGGTTTTTTTTTTTATTACTATTTCAGAAGTTTTATTCTGTGATCTGTATGAACAAACATGGAAAAGGCGTGGTGGGAGAACCGGCCTTGGGGGAGGACTGCTCGCTTCATGGTAGCCAGGAAAAGAGAGAGAGAGAGAGAGAGAGAGAGTGAGGAGCTGAGGAAGTTGAGGGAGCTGACCTCCAGGGTCATCTCCTGACAGCCAGTCAGCTCTAGCTTCCCCCGGATCTAATTACCTTCCCGAAGCATGAGGCTTTGGGGGAGCATTTTAGATCTAAACCACAACAAGATCCTTTCCCCACAAAGCTACTTAACTTACTCAACAAGGTTCTGGCACAGATAGTTAGACGCCATATGCAGCACTCAAGATCTAAGGTTTGGATTTATTCTGATCATTTTATTTTAAAAAGTGTTTTATTTAAATCTTTTAGTCTTTACTTATAAAGTAATAGTAATTAATTAACTTATAAAATGCTATTATATTTGATTAATTGAGTACTATCCCATTGCTGATGAACAGAAAATAACTTAAAAGTCACTTAATAGTCCCATTCCTCAGAGATGATTATTATTCACTTTTGAATGCATATACACACATATGTGTACTTTCAAAGAAACAACATGGAATTATACTCCATATTGCATAACAAGGTTTTATTCTTTTGTTTAGGTTCATTTACTTGTGTGTGTGTGTGTGTGTGTGTGTGTGTGTGTGTGTGTGTGTGTGTGTGTGTGTCTGTGATGAGTGCTGGGGACTAAACCTAGCCCTCTGCATCCCCAGATCTTATTATTTTTTAATTCTTGAGACAGAATCTTGTTAAGTTACTCAGGTAGACTCCAACTTGAAATCCTCCTGCATCAGCCTCCCTAGAATGCTCAGAGAATATGACTGTAAATTCACTAGTATTTCGAGGGCATGACCCCATGCCACTACAAGAAATCATCCTGAAGACCTTTCTGCCCTGAGGATGCTCAAACTCCCCATTTGCCTGTAATTACAATTTATAGTTATATATAACAGCATGGTCATGTGATGCTGAATCAGGTTTTATAAATCTAATATATGATTTTAATAGAATCCATACTATATTGAATTAACTTGTATGATTTGATAATTAGATTGATTCTCATTTCTTACTATCAAAAGAATCTATGATATATAGGCACAGAGATAAATTTTTGCATACATTCGTGATCACTACTTCAGAATAATTTTCTTTTCTTTCTTTTTCTTAGGAACAAGATTTCACTATGTTGTCCAGGCTGGCCTTGAACTCACAATGTAGCCTAGGCTGGTCTTGAACTCTCAGCAATCCTCCTGCATCAGCCTCCTGAGTGCTAGGATTACAGGTGTGAAAAACCATGCTCAGTTTTTAGAATAGTTTCCAGAAGCGGTTTTTAGAGTAGCTTGTGTGGATGCATCGAGGGATGCTTGTCCGGCTGCCTTCCAGGTCTCTTGTACCAATCTCCATGTGTGTCAGCGGGGTAGCCTCTTTTGAGTTTCCCAGAGATTCAGTTTTGTGGGTGGCCAAGAGATGACTCACACCTAACAGAGGCTCTTTCCTAGCTCTCTTGGCATTTGTAGACTTGTAAAGGGTCAGTAGGCTGGAGTATAAATGTTGGTGGTTTTTAAGATTTGTAGCCTAGGCAACCTGTGTGGGGTAAAATCATCATGAAGACATTTCTGCCCCGAGGTTGCTCAAACACTCCATTTGACTGTAATTACAATTTATAGTTATATATAACAACATGGTCACATGATGCTGAATCAGGTTTTATAAAAATTGCACTAAAACCATGTCCTATAATTTGAAAAACAAAACAAGAGTTCTGTTTCGCTTCTTATCCAATCAGTAGTCATTATTGGTTTGTTTGGTTTCCTCAACCTGCTCCCACTCCTGTCACCCTTAAGGGTTTCTCTTTGTCACACAGACAAGCAGAGGCCCTGCCTGCATTGTGACTATTCAAAAGGAAATCTCCTCATTTTGGCTTCTTTTATGTACAGAAATTTCAGCTCAAATCTCTTTCATGTTCACAGAACCTACTGACCTTCCAATCCTCTGGGTACCACTCTTCTCTTGGGAGAATCCATGCACATTCTCTTCCACTATGTAGACCCATCTTTGGGCTTCTGGAAAAACATTTACCTCTTCCAAAGGTGCAACGGAAATGTAAAGATTCCGTCTGTCACAGGAGCCTTCACATTTATGTATCTAACTAGCAGAGAGCTTAGTACTGAGTCACAGGTGATACGCGTCGAGCAGGTTGGGTTCTGTCAGAGGGTTGCAGACCACAGAGCAGCTCTGCGCTCAGTGAATACGTGGTGCACAAAATCCTTCGCAGATAGTTCTCCTCTGCAAGTCAGAAGTGAGCCTCCAGGGACACATTTCAAGGTCAGGAACAGCCATTATTTACAATAGGGTGTCAGGCATTTTCAGTGAGTGCTTTGAGTCAGTGGTTTATGTTCCTACACAAAAATGTAGGGGATTACACAATCTCTTCAGTGGACCATTTTAGTGTTTCTGGGCTATGGTGGCTCATTCTTTTAAAAAGGCATTAAACATGAGTTAATCATTTATCACTAATAATAGTATATATATTTTCTTGTTCCTATCCTGTCCCTTCTTTCCATTCCTGTCCTCACACTCGTGCCTTCTTTCTCGGCATCTTGCCTACATATTTTGCTGTAAGAGCTGACTCACATCTTAGTTTCCTTTGTAATGGCTCCAACACACTTCCTTTCCCACTTATAATTTTTACTTAGCTTCTCTCCCTGTTTTTCCCACCCCAGTCATGTTTACTTTCGTTTTTGTCCCAGTGGTCTAATTTCTCTCCATGCCTACCACATCTAATTGAGCTTTGCTTCATAATTAAGATAAAGAAACTCTTTTCTTCTAGTGCATAAAAAGGAAACTGCCCAGTCTTCACTTTCAATTTATCCTGGATTTCTGCCTCTCTTGAATAGGATCCCCAGCTATTTTTGAAAACTCTGCTGAGAGAACAGCTTTATGATCTCTAAAATGAGAGCTTTTTGAGCACACCAGGGACGTGATCGTCACGATTTGGTGCTCTGCATCCTCTTCGTTACCTTGGTAAACACCAGAGGACGGTTGTCACTAGCTGCGTTTCTTCCTCTCACATTGTTTGTGCTATTTACAGATGTTTTAAACTGGAATTCACCCGTCTTGTCAAAGGGAAAATTAGTGCCTGTAAACTAACTAAACAGAACCCAAAAGATTTATAAGGGGGGATGTTGAACTCAAATTATCACCGTGAAGGCCTCTTTCACTTTTGGAATAAAAGAACTTGGCAGGGCTTTGGGAAAGCCTTCTGACACAATGAAGTTACGGGATGTGGTTTGCACGGAGAAACTTCACCTCAGCCATCAGTTTTGATCACTAGAGTGTTTCACTCTTTTTGATACTTTCTGAAGTGCATTTATATCTATCTCCATTTATATATCTATATGCACATATATATTGAAGGCAGGCATGGTACCATGGAACTAAATCACTGGCTCTTAACATATATATTCATGTCCACATGAAGGGACTATTTTATGCTTTTTAAGGTCTTACTCAAGTCCATTCTGCAACAAGTATATGCAGGGAAATAACATAAATTTTAAAATGTGGAGTATCTCAGACTCTCCTGTGAGTCATTTCCTTATTTTCTCAACTGGCTTACTCCCAACTCTCGAACGGAATGCTATTTTTATGTACTGATTCAAAACTGAGAGATCTAACACAAGATTTAAGCAACATATTTGCCAGTTTGAAGGAAGAAAAATAGCTTACAGTATTCCTTTAAATCAGGAATGATTTAATGTATCCTGATAATGTATCCTATATTTTTAAAATCACTTTTGTTTTCTATGACATGCATATATACAAGGATATTTTAAAGGATATAATAGTATTTGTATAAAGAAGATATTCTTTCTATAATTTTCCCTGAACTATGGTTTCCTTAAGCTATTTTTTTTTTGTGCTTGACATTTCCACAGTAGGATAGACTGAAACTTTATCAGAAACAAATTTTCTGTAAAGAATGCTATTCATCTCTCCACTACACTGCAGAAGTTGGAAAAGCAATAACTCAAGTGTGTGGCTGATGCAGTAATTACCCAGTATACTCTTTATTGAAATTATCCTCCAATATACAAATTAGAAGTGAAATAGCCCATGCAGTCATCCTGACCCAGGCATTTCAGGCCAGGGTAAAAATCTTTGATGGGGCATTCTTCCAATTTGTTTTGCAATTATCAGTTATACAATTACTTGGCTCATTAAGTTGCCAGATTTCTGTTCTAACTAGCTGTAACACCATGGTAATGTCACCAAGACATGTTCTCTATGTGACTTCATTTGTAGCCTATCTCCTGAGATGAAGTCACACTTAGTTTTCAAGAAAAAAACAGGTCATGGGCCAATCCATGAAACTTAGAAAAGTTAAGAACATTATTTAAGAAGTCTAATCTTGTCAGTGCCCAGTGAAGTGGCAAGTGGGACATATTGTCTATGGCACCTGGGCTGGAGGTGAAAGGGCTATAGATCTGATGGATCAGAAATTGTCTCTCTTCTGGTTGTCTAATTGAGTGTGGGAAGACTAGAAGGAGATAGGAAAAGGCACCTGGTTAGGTGTGTCGGACAAAGTAGCCAGTGCAGTGGATTCAGGTGAGCATTATTATTAGTTCAGGTTTCATCTAGCTTCCCATGACTTACAAGATAATCTCCACATCTCTTAGTACAGTGCAGTGGGTCATCCAGAGCCTACTCTACCTTAGCGTTTGTTTCATTCCCGATTCCTTGGTCATTCAGCTACCTTATTACTTTGTCCACCTGCAATATTTGGTGGGCTGAATTCATTTCAACCTGTATTTCTTCTGGAAGTCTTTCCTAAATACAGGCCACCTACAAGTCCATTACATTTTTGTACACTGAATGAATAAGAGAAGGAGCCCTGTTTTGGAATTATTAACCTAGGAGGTAGAGCATCCAGATGCTATTTCTATATTGTCAAGTAGACTTGATTAAGTGTTATCTAAGAAAATATTATGAATCAACAAGTTTCACTGACTTTTAAGAGATCTTAGGTGCAACATGAAATGGGAATATTAGAAATATACAGCCCAAGTGCCACTTCTAATGAGAAAGGTTTTCTGGGACTTTATTGACAGACAAGGCATTTGAGTCTTTCAGGGTCAGAGAGAGAAGTAACTTAGTAGAGAATCTTTAAATTAGAAGCCTTTGTTCTTCATGTTTACGACAATTTAACCTCATGGGGCTTTTATCTGTGTTATGTGCTCAGCAGAATTTAGCTACTATCATTGCTAATGTCCGTTTTATTCATGAAAACACTTTATGGTATTATTATCAAGTTTTATTTATTTTGTATTGAGTTTATTGGTACATTTTATATATACATTATGATCATACTCACCATCGAGAATTTGCCCCTGTACATGATATATCTTGATTCTCATGTTTTATCAAGAGTTTATCCTTTTCTTAAAGTGATCTCCTTGATTGCTTAAACATATGGCCTGGTTTCCAGACTTCTTACAATTCTGGCCACTTCCCTTTGTTTGCCATGTGAATCACCAGCCACAGGAGCAGTGACTAGTGCCTCTTATGATTCCAGTTTTATTAATTTTATTGGAAGTTTCTTCTCATCCTTCTGCTTCCTTCTTATCAGAGACAAGTCCCTGAAGAAGAAAACTCACATCCTGATGAGATGATATGGTGGAAAAAATAGGCACATATGATTAAAAAATATGGTGTGTGTTTAAAATTTATCATAGCAAAAGATACACTGCCATTAATCACTCTCAAAGTAACCTCACTTTGAGCATATTTAGCTCATCATCCTTGTGGCTTTCTGGAGAAGTTCTAGAAATTCTCTTTCCTGAGTATCTTTAGTTGTGTTGTTGTAGATGCCTTAATGTACTGAGTTGATTGAAAAGTTTGCCTTTTGTGGTTGTTCTGACTTAGGGAAAATTCTGAAGTGTCACGGAATGAGATCCAGGGAATAATGTGGGTAGGGCACACGATGATGTCTAATGCACCTGCTTTCCCACTGAATAACACTTAGCAGCAAAATGCATTGTATTTTGTTCATATATCACAGATCCAAACCAAGAGCTTCCAGATATGCTTAAGAAAGTGAGAAGAATGATGGAATGTGTGTAAGTAAAGGGAAGCATTTTTAGGGGGTTAATGGCAATGTGGTTATTATTGTCATAGATTTTTATTTAAATGCTTGCTGTGCTTTTTGGTCATCAATTGTAAGTAAAAATCAAAGCTAGTGTAATGTTTATGCAACCAAGAAGACCTTGCTTGGGTTAGGAAAAGTGATACTGAATAAGTGATTTGAGATGGATCACAAATTGTCTAGCAAGCATCTATTTAGAAAGCATTTGGTAATATTAAATAGAAATTATAACAAAGAAAGCCTTTTTCTGTCCTATTATTGAAGTTTGCTCATCAAAAAGCAAAACAAAATAATCTGTATTTTTGGGAAATAAAGCTATTTATAGTTCAAATAAATGGAATTCTGAAAGAATAAGAAACTAATGGAGTATTAAAAGTATTGTAAGTTTTTTGTTGCACATATTAGATTTTCAGTTCCCGTTAAAGGGTTTGATGGAAAAACAGAAGAATCTGATTCTGAAAAATATGACTCCCAAGAAAGTAGAAAATCCTTTTAAACTTAAATAAATTATCTTCAATGTCCCAACAGGAACCTACTATTTGAATGACAAAATAGTTTTCAAGTTATTTTCTTAACATGGTAATGAACTCACAGGGAGCAATTCAGTTTTTTTTGCTCTCAATGATACACATTTGCAAAATGGCTAACAAGGAAGAACATATTTAGATATTCCACCTACTGATTGAGCTGTGGATTGCTAGTTGAGTAGATGCTGGTTATTTTCAAAAGACCCAGCTAGTCTAGGAGCAGGGCACAGTGGTGGGGAAGAAAAGACAGACCTTGGGAGACTCCTTACTTCTGGAGAGTCAACTCAGGCAAACAGAATTCTTCACAGGGCCCTTTACTGCTGGTACAAAGATTGGATTTAATAATAGATCCTAGAATAGCAATCGCCAGAGGAGTAACATGTAACACAGTAAACTACTTGAGGTAGGCCTTGGAGTTTCATCCAAATCTAGGGAACAAATTGTAATTTGCCCAAGCCAATCATGAAATTTTTTTTTTGTGTATGTGTTGCTGGTACATTTAAGTGTATGTTTCTGTAGAGATCCTGGCAAGGGAGACAAAAAGAGTCTACTCTTGGGGCCGGGGATTTAGCTCAGTGGTTCCAGCGCCTGTCTTGCAAACACAAAGACCTGGGTTCAATCCCCGGTAACCACATACCTATACTGGGTGTGGAGACTCATGCCCAGCAGCAACCAGTACCACATACCACAGTGCCGGGTGTGGTGGTTCACGCCTGTAATCCCAGCACTCGGGAGGCAGAGGCAGGAGGATTGCTGTGATGAGTTTGAGGCTGAGCTCAGGGCCAGCCTGAACCACAAAGTGAGACCCTGTCTCAAAAACATATCGCATCTTTTCCCTGGTATGAGAAAATGAAGATGTAAATGAGTCCTAGCATTGTATGTTATATATTGTGAAATAGAAAATGCTCAGTGTAAAATAAGGTGAAAGGGGACAATGTTGTGATTGTAACAAAAAAGTAAGGAAACAAATTTTATATATATGGGGGGGTGGTAGGGTGGGTGGGGCTATGGGAAAAAATGAGAATTAAGTTGTGTCTTATACTGGTACAAATCCCCATTATGGAATGCAAGCATGATGTGTATATTTAATGTACCAATAAAGATAATTAAAAAAAACCCTAAAAAAAAAAAAAGAGTCTACTCTTTGGGCTTTTTTATTTAAATTCAAGTCTTTATTGGTACATTATAAATACACATCGTCATCACATTCAACACTGAGAGTTTGTACCAGAGTATGACACGACTTGATTCTCATTTTTTCCCCTTCTCCTACCCACCCTGCAATCCTCCACCTCCTATATACATAAGCTTTGTTTCCTTTTTTTTTTTATTACTATCACATTCTTTTCCTCCTTGTTATTTACCCCTACAGCCTCTTCTTTGGGTCTTTTGAAAGACTTGTAATGAGCGACATGTGGGAGGAGACAGGTCTCATTCTACTAGGACTTATTATGTCTGGATGTGATGCCTGGAACTATCATTGTACCAAACGAGAAGAGCCAGCCGGAGGACTGACCGTCCACTGAGGAAGATCAAGAGGAGAGATAACATCACCTGAGCATATAACTGAGTCCCTGAAATAACCAACCACAAAGCTGCCTGTCAAGGACCCAGATGTGTTCTCCACCCTTTTTTATATGTAAAGGCCTAGTCTCTAGTGTCTTAAAACATGATTGTAGTTAGAGATGGAACTTTTAAAGAGGTCGTTTAGATCAAATGAAGTCAATAAAATGGGCCTAATCCAGTCTGACTTCTAATGTGAAAAGATTAGAATATACAGATACTCAGGCATTCTGGCACACAAGACAGACACCTACAAGCCAAGGAAGAGGCCTTGGGAGAAGCCAAACCTGCCAGGACTTTGATCTCAGACTTCCAGTCTACGGGATTATGAGGAAATGTGTTCTCATTATTGAAGCCATCTAGTATGTTTGATTACAGCAGCCATTAAAAACAGATACACACTGCCTCACCTTTGGACTCTGTGGGACATAAAGCTGCCAATGTTTTTGTTTGTCACTCAAGTGGGGATTTCTATTCTAACTTCACAGGGTTGTTAACAACACAAAAAGGTATTATGGCAATATTATTCTATTCCAAGTGAAAACAAGTCTGAGAAGAAGAGTTATAATTATGCCATCTAATCATGAAGGCCAGGACGCCACAAAGGTCCATCCTGAGGAATAGTCTCACAAATGAAAAGAATAGCAAACACACCCTCTCAGATGTGGAAGGAAGCTAAAGATGTTGGAAGAGTGGTGGCATTTTAAGTTTTTCCAAAACATCAGGGTAGAACTTTGGTTTTATCCTCCCAACCCTTCCGTGGTTGGACCTGAGGATGCAACCTCATGAAAACTTGGTTTGTGGTCAAGGAACAAAGGGAAACTGACTGTCCCATGCATGGGCCCAGAACAGCAGCCATGACCTCAGCTAACCAATAAAACGAACCAGCAACAGATGAAAAAACACGTTTTGCTCAGCTTCAGGGAATGAGAATTTATGATGCTCTATATAGTAGTTAGAGTGGGCAGTATGGAACCTACCTAATTTTATGAGTTTCCTCCTATTAATTTAGGCTATCCAGATTCTAACTTCAAAGAAGGAAGCTGGGCAGCCACTGAGTACATAGAGATCAACCACAAATGTATCAGTGGCCAATAAAATCACACAGCTCAGGCTTGGCTCTGAGTTATGAATGAAGAAATAGCCCTCTCTCAACTAAGTAACATGTTATTTTTGCTGAACTAAGGTTTTGTTTTTCCCCCCTACAGAACAGTGGTCACTCTGACCATAGCCACATCATTTTAAGGTTTCAGTGCTTGGATTGAAATAGCTACTCTTTGTTCTTCCTGCCTCCAGGATCTGCCTTTTTAATTCATTCTGCATCTCACTGAAGCTTCCAAAGATCACTAATTATGTCCTCTCCCATTTTCAAAACATTCATTTGGCATTAAAACTACCAAACACATCCTTTAGTGCATCTGCCCAATCCGTAGTTGCACATTCCACCTCAGAGAGCTGATTTTTTTCTAAGAGCTACATTTACTCCATGGAGCATTATTTCTTCTGCTGTACTGGATGCAGACAACTGATTCTTCTTCCTGGAAACTCGGAATTAGAAGCCAGAGGTGTTGGCAGCTTCTGCTGATTATTTGTACTAAAAGGCTATGGAAGTGTGAGTTGTGAAGTGTGCTGTTTTACAATGTATTAAAGGAAATGGTGCTCGTGATGGTAGTGTATGCCTGTTTGCCTCAGCACTTGGGAACCTGAGGTAGGAGGGTCTACCCAAGTTTGAGGGCAGTTTAGGAGTTCAAGGCCAATCTGAACTATATAGCGAGATGCTATCTAAAAAGAAAAGAAAATAGTAAAATCTGTTGTGTGGAGAGAAGAATGACATAGATGCACAGAAAGAAATCAGGGCAAGAAAGTACATGGCACGGAGTGGGGTCAACACTGGACAGGCTTCTTGCTCCTGGCTCCAGGCTGAGGGAGACCTAGCCACTCATTCTGCCTTTAAGTTCCTCCAGATCCTAATGTTTTTAAGTTATCTCCCTTAATTTGGCTTACAGTGGTTGGAGTAATTTTCTGATACTTTTATCTAAAAATCGCCCTGGCCAAAGCCAAGGTCAAGGTCAAATCTGTGCTTGCCCTTTCAGGATAGCCATTGCAGATGGTTTGGGCTTCATCTACCTCTGCTCTCCTACTTGGGCTTTATTTATACCAGTCTACTTTCAGTCTCCCTCCTACACTATACACATTTCTGGCTCTTTGTTTCTTCTTATTTCTTCTACCTAAAATATTTTCCTTATTTTTGTTGGCCTACTAGGAATTTACATATTTTCAAGAGTTAACTCAAATTTTCTCTCCTAAGTGAAATGTACAAACTTTCTAACCACAACTTTGTCTTTTTTAAAACGTCTGTAGTACTCACTGTTTCTGTTACCAGTGTAACAATTGCTGTAGTGGTGGAGAAAAATGAGTTGGTTTCAAAGTAACAACTTGATGCTAAAAGCTGTCTTTCTTCAGTTTTGATTTTTATTGGTAGGTGTTGGCAGTGCATGATACATTCTTCCTGAGGAGTTCCTACATGTATATATCTTAATTCTTTTTCTCATTCCCTTCTTTCTTTTCTCCTCTTCCCTCCATCTCTTGGTTTTTTTCTCTTTTGTAAAAGTTTTATTCCCTTTCCTTAATATCTATCTTTTAATTTTCTTTTTATTTATATTTCACATTTCTCATAAAAGGAAAGGGTAAAAGAGAAGATGGCTTCTGAGAGGTTGGAGAACATGGAGATGAGAGGGACTATGAGTTGTTGGGACAAAGACAGGAAAGAAATGACATGATGGTAGATCTTTTTCCCTTCTCCTCTTGGGTAAAATAAACTTTAACTCTGACTCTTTGATGATACCTTTGCTCTTCGGGAGGAAAAAAGATAACAGTTAGAACGGTGAATAAATAAAGCACATTAAAATGACATGGAAGAGAGAAAGACAACTTCTCACTGACAATATAATCTTGTGTCTGTTGCTTCTGATCCAGGGCAGGAAGCTCTAGCCTCATGACAAAAATGAATATTCCTCACAAAAGAATATTTTTAATAATGAGCACATAGACTGTAACAGAGTTGCCCACTCAACAACACCCAGCCAGCAAGTAAGTATTGGACTCCTTATTATCAGAAAGTTCATTGACATGTAAAGTAGTGGCATCCACCTTCCACTGTAGATTACAGAGAGCTACAATCAAAGTCTGATAATGGTGGCAGAAAATATCCCTTGGCTGTCACCATGTTGATGCTGTTGCACTTTTGACTCATCACTGACCTTTGGTTCATGAGAGTTTTCTAACCTGTCCATCCCAGAATTCCCCAGCAGATGTTCCATGAATTCTGTCTGGCCTGGCGTACCTTTGTATTCCTCAGTACCTTAAATTATGCAGTAGTGTGAGCTTGCTTTGGCCTTTCCCCTGTCTAACACATAGAGAGAGATGGAACTTTGGAGAGTTAGAAAGCTAGGAGCTATCATACTCTATGTTTATTTCCCCTCCTCAACTACTTTTGTTCGTTGGGTTAGAATACTAAAGACAATATGAAGGGGAAACGATGTTGTATACTGGTTTCAGTTTTGCTGATGGGAATTTGAAAAGATCACTGCATTTTGTTTGTTCTACCTCCCTGCCTTAACTCATACTGAGACCAACTTTGTACCAAGCCCTGACTTTGAACTGACTAAAGCCTAATGGGAATCCAGGAGAACTTGTAAATAACAAAAATGAACATTAGTCTCCTTATTTTTAGGAGTAATTACACAAACAGAGAGTTACTGCTGTATCAGCTCCCCAGCCCTATACCATATAGGCCCCAATTCTCTTTCTTCACTGTATTGTAGAAATGGTTTTAACTCATGATGGGTATATTGGCTCTGTATATATGTATGTCTATTAATGTGTAAGACAGTACTCTGACTTCATGATGGAGTTTTACCAAGTAAATCCTATTCCATGCCACAGAAACAAGCCTTCTAATTTCTGTTCCATTTAGCTCTCTTAGATTTCAGAGAAACAAGTAATACTCACCCAAGAATAACAAACAATACTGTCCTGTCTCATTTGAGAAAGAAGTATTGTGCTAAAGGATGCCTTTGCTGCCAATTGTGTGGTGTGTGTGTGTTTGTGTATGTGTGTGTGTGTGTGTGTGTGTGTGTGTGTGTGTGTGTGGCTTCATTTGGAGGCACCTGTCCTTGTGGAATATGGTAGAAACATTTCACAGGGTGCACATAGTAACAGGCTACCATCAGGGTGGGGGAGGCAGTCCTGCCTTCTCAGATGCCCATCCAAGCCATGTTTTTCCTTAAACAGCCAATCTGTGTTGCTTTTATTCCTTCATAAACTCTTACGGTCAAAGTGCCCTTCGCGGGTATGTACTTCTGTCCCACGGAGGTCACTGGGCTGTGTGCCTCTTCCACTTTCAACTTGATTCACTTGGGATCTTGAAAAAGTGAAGCATCACCCTGCATCACTATAGTGCTCCTGAATCTTGAACTCCAAATTGGAGAATTTTAAGTGACTGTTTGTCTAGTTGAATTTATATCATTCACTTTGCAAATCAAGTCACTATTCTGTGATGAAATTTGAAACTAATTTTTCCTTGAGACGCAGATACCACAGATGTGACGGAACAGTTCACCATGAGGTCAACTCTGATCATGTCCCATGTTAACCACTCACTGCAGAGCTGCAAGGCAGGATGGTTAGGTTCAAAGAGACACTGGCACAGTCCTTCACATGTACATGTTTTTTGGAGGATATTTGTTAATTGAAAAACAGTTTTAACACCAGACACCATCTTCCAAGAATCTCATTTTCCTTTGCATAGTATGAATCCATGTTTGATACCAAAAGAGATGGTAAGTTACAGAATTTCATCAAAGATTCAAGAAATAAAATGAGCCCAGTGTACAGTAGAAATACATGCAAGACTCCTTAATGAATTCTGAATTCTGACATGATGACTATGGGATTTAAACCGAGAAGCAGAGCTGGACCCCATGCAGTTGACCTTAGCCCCCATATTATTAACATGTGTGTATGTTTGGAAGTATTGTACTTGTCATCATTGGATATATCACCTTTTGTTATTCATACAATGTTCATTCAAGTCGTTGGGAATTTTTTTGTCTTATTCATATAATACTGGTTTGTTTTCCTTACTCTTGTCAACCACTCTCCCCAGCCTGCCTTAGAAGTATAAGGAAAGTAACACAAGGCAGAGGAACTATAGGAGCTGAGGACAGCTCATACATGTGGGGGAAAGGATGAAAAAGGCCATCAGACATAAGAAAAGAGAAAACCAGCACAGTGTAGAGGAGTTGCTGTTTCAGAGAAGGACTCCTGGTAGCTAACAAGGAAATTCCCCAGCACAGTTCAACCCTAGCTCAGGAACCCTCTGCCTCAATAGCAGGTGCTGGATCCAGTGGATGTGGCTGCCATGTTGATATCCTTGAAACTGCATTGTTTGGAAACTGCAGCTAAGGACAAGTGAGGGCAGGGAGCTGCTGGGGGAGGCTATCATGCACGAGGCTTCCACAAAGTTTTTCCATGGCTTTAGCAACACAGCAAATGTGTTCTGCTGTGTAGTGTAGAGCAGCTCTGGCCAAGAAGGACACGCTATTGAATTTGCAGCACGAGTATATTTTCAGGGGAGGGGAGGCTGTGGCAGGAATTCTGATCTCCTTGTAGTGAAGGGCTCTAACTTGCTCCAGATCTTACACAAAAGAGTGTATACAATGCCAGGTTTTCTCAAGCTCAATTTATAGCCTTCCCATAGGAAACAATACGTAAATCCTAACCATTATATTTCACTAATGCTAACATGTGCTGCTTGGCATAATTTCTTATGTAGAAAATAATTAACATGACTTATGTAGAAAATAATTAGCATGAGTTGAAAACTTACCGTGCCTCTGAAAACATTCCTTTTGCTTTCCATGTGTTCATCCACTTAGTGCCTGCAATATACTTATGCTGCTTTGGTCCAGATTTAGCAGAAGGCAGACAGTACAGCTCTGAAATGATTTTAATGAGCAGACTCCTTTCCCAAGTGTGGATAAGATTAAGGGATCTTCAAGGAGTATGATGTGTCTAGCACTATCAAGAATAGGAAATTGTTACCATCCCAGACCTCATGGGACACGAGGAGAGGGCAGAGTCACTGGAGCCTGGCGCTGTCATTACCCTTGACAGAGAGGCTACTTGTTTGGTGTTTTGGCCACAGTGAAGGAAGACAGTCACTGCCAACATCCTGTTAAGGAGGAGGGACCAGAGGATACATGCACCACCCCCTTCCTCCTGTTTGTGGATCTCCTGCCAGGTCTTTCCTGTGTTCTAACTCAGGAGAGCCACAGAGTCTAAGAGTCACCTTCCTTAAGCACTGAGCAGGGTAGGGGACAGTAAGGACAAATAAGAGCAGAATTACCATCCCATTTCATAAAAGAAAAAGAATGTACCATAGCGAGTCAATAACAAAGCCAGGATGGAATCTTGGGGAGTCTGAGCACAGAACAAGAACACCTAACACGGAGTCCTAAAACATGTCCTCCAGTGGTATAGAAGCATAGCATGTAAACAAATGCTTTGGTGTAGAATCCTGTACTACAGAAATCAGCCTGAACACATAAAACTGAATTTTAATCATTACAGTAAAGATTGAGAGTTGGATTAACTTCAAGGGGAAGAATAATTAGGAAAGGGATGGCAAAGCATTGCCTGGGAGATAGTTTTAAGGGAACTGATTTAAAGAAAAGAGAGGAGTGGTTTGTACTCGACTTCTTTATTCTCACCGAAAGTGAATACTTTTGAAAGAGGGTCAAGAATATTTGACAAGTTTGCTTTCTTAAATCTGACACATAGTATTCTCAAACTGATGTTCTCTTTAGCTCATTTAAATCACACTATTTCAGAGGCTACTGACTGAAGCACTGTTGTGTGTGCAGCACTGCTCTTGGTATTGAGGATACAACAGGAATAGAGCTGAAGGATTCCCACTCTCGGATGCTTAGATCCTCATGGCAGGAGATATAGAATAAATGACAATAGATAAGTATATGAGTGTTATGAACAAAAAAATAAAACACAATAACAGGACTAAGATTGATGGGAAAGGAGAGATGCCTTTTCATATAGTGTTATAAAAAGTCAAGTGTGTTCTTCCTCCTTCCAACAAGGAGATATCTGAGGAGAGAACTAAAGGAAACCTTTGTCTCACTGACTATGCATAGGGGAACTTTAGTTCTGTGGCAGTGCAGAGAGTTTTAGATCTAGAAGGGATCATTAAGATGCATTCAAGGCCCCTGGAAGATAACTGCCTGTGTGAACTTGCATCAGTAAGACAGGACTGAAAAACAAATTAGCAGGACTCGCACTACAACCCAGTGATCAGGACAGTATCAGCCTCATGCACACTTCAGACAGTACCCAGCCTCAGGCATGTTACACTGTGATGGCTTGACTCACAATCAGTTTCAGCTTAGCAAGCTCTTCCTGCAGTTAGAAGTTTTAGCAACATCGAATTATGAGTTCCTTCTATTTGATGTGTCAAGATGCCTTATAAGATAAACAAAATCTTGGCAGTTGTATTTGTCTGTGATATCACCAGCCACACCTTCTTTCAGTTGAAAATTTCCTTTTTTTTTTTTTGAGACAGGGTTTCTCTTTGTAGTTCAGGCTGGCCCTGAGCTCAGCCTCAAACTCACATCACACCAATCCTCCTGCCTCTGCCTCCTGAGTGCTGGGATTACAGATGTGAGCCACCATACCCAGCACTGTGGTATGTGGTACTGATTGCTGCTGGGTGTGAGTCTCCACACCCAGTACGGTATGTGGTTACTAGGGGATCAAACCTGGGCCCTTGTGCTTGCAAGACAGGCGCAGGAACCACTGAGCTAAATCCCTGGCCTGAAAATTTCCTTTTTGTAATTCAAAAATTACTGTGATGGTTCACATGGACCAGTTAAAAGTTACATTCTATCTTTCATCATTGATCAGCAGTTACAAAAAATGCGTGACATCAGAGTTATTGTCTAGGTTGAAATTTGGGTAAAAGGAAGAATTTAAGTTGGGAAGAAACTAGGACTTTCGTTTTCACATCAGAGGCCAAAATGAGAGCTTCAAGGAACAAATATTGACCTCAGAACGTGATGCCAGGTATTTCCAGGCATCATGAGAGGCACAAGGATAAATGGAGAGCAGGGTCAGTGACTATAGTGAGAAAGTGGGTGCCTGGACAGAGATTTCAGAGGTGGATGAGGATGAAGGCAGTGAGTCAAGTTAAGAAGGTGATGGGTCAGGAGACAGCATGCTAGTGAAGCCAGAGAGAGAAGAGGGCCTTCTGTCAGCCTGACTGAGTTAAGGGATGCCCAGTAACTGGTAAAACACTGTTTCCTCATGAGTCTCCAGGGGCGCTTCCAAGAGGTTAGCCTTTGAATTAACAGACTAAGACTATCCTCCTCAGTGTGGGCAGGCACTGTCCAATCAACTGAAGGCCTAAAGAGGACAAAAGAAATAGAAAGGGCCAATTTTCTCTATCTTTTGAGGCAGAACAAGCATGTTCTTCTGCCCTTGGATGTAAGAACTCTCGGTCCTTGACCCTTGGACTCCAACATGTCTGAGAACAGGCAGTAGACTGAATCATACTCCTGGCTTGCCTGTTTCATTAGCTTGTAAAGACCATATTGTAGAACTTTTAAACGTTCTTTTGATAAATTTCCTCTTACATATCTATCTAGATCCTATGGGTTTCTTTGGAAATCACTGACTCATTCATTGCTAGAGATTAGTTTTCACAGAGGCATTTCTCTGAAAGATATGTCCAAAGATTTTGCCTTTTATGGGGTGGACAGTTGCTTTTATTTTTCCATTTTATTACTTTTATTTAGAGAGGAGATTTTTTTTCTATGCTGCTTGAGCAATATAACCTCAAAGTCCTAAGCTTTAGGAATAATATTCCTGTCCCAGCCTCATGAGTAGCTGGGACTACAAGTGTATGCCAGGATTTCTGGCTTGATAATTACTTTTGTTTTCAATTGACATGAAATAGCATTTTAACTCTAAATATCCTTCACAGAGACACCCCATCTGTGATAGTTAAACTTGACTGTGAGAACTTGATTGATATAGGAGCTGTTCTGAGGGATTAGTGGAACATGTTTCTGGATGAGCCATGGAGATACAACTTTGGTTTCTATCTATGGTCTCTTGCCCATTATTCACTGGCAATGTTTTGTTGTGGTTCCTGTGGTGATGGATTAAGCAAATTTTTGCTCTGCTGTACCCTTCCACCCTGAAGCTTCTGCCTTGGAACCAGCTGACCAGAGACTGACTCCCCTGAGACCCTGAGCCAAATTAAACTCTTACAGCGAGAATTAAAATTTTGCCTCTCCACGTGTCTTTGCTCAATTCTCATTGTAGCAAAATCTCTTCCTTTAAATTGTGGGTATTAAGTATTATATCTCTGCAATGGGAATGTGAATACACTATCTTATTTAATTAATGCTATAACGAATGCAGATATTTCATCCATAATTTATGGGTAGGACAGTTGAGGTCCAGGTATATGACAAAATGACATAATGTGCAATGACATAGACCACAAAGTCCTTGTGGTGTGAAAATGGTAAGAAACATGTAAGAAATGATGCTGGAGATAAAATGTGACATATTATGTTTCCCAACCTATTTGATGTCTGATTCTCTGAGCTCATGTTCTCTAAAATTTGAAGAATGAATTCTAGGAAGAATAGAGATTAAGATTTGGAAGATATTTATTGCTAGCTCCCCTCAGGATATCTTCTCTGGATAGCTCCTACGAGGCAGGAGGGGACCTGAAGTGGTAGGTGGGAATTCCATAGGGGACTTTATGGAATAAAACCCATATGGGAAAGATGTGGGCCACAGCCATGATCAACCAGTAAGATTACAAATATTGTTACCTAGGTAATAGTGATCTAACTGGGAAACAAGTCATGACAAGTATGTATGGAAAGAACAAAGATTTCTAGTGGATGGTGGGTCTAGAGGTCCTGGTCACCCACTGAGGTAGCTGATGTCTGTCTAGACTTCAATTGGCCCAGGGTTTGTCCTTTGAGAATGTATATAGGTCTGGTCACCTTGAGGCCTTGAGGCTTTGTCTCTAAAGATGTGTCTGGCCATGGGTTAGGATGTTTTTCACTTTGTCCTAACTCTCCTGAGTTCTATCTGACTGCCTATAATATTTCTACTTAACTCAGCTATCTATAATAAAACTAACAACAGTAGTCAATCTTCAACTCAATTTACTATGAAATCTTCCAAGTGTTATCTCACCTGGGGATCTATCCTGTGAAGTCCCACATGCACTTTTATGGTCTGGATATAGACTGTAAAGGAGAATACTCATCAGCATCAGCAAATGTAACTGCTATTATTTAATGATTGTTTATCAGGCCTGGTGCTATAAAGTTTCATGATGGCTCAGCTAAGATGGGAGCTGGGGATAATGTACCATGAGGTTAAGAGTCTGGTCTTCAAGATGCAGTATATGCATCAAACCATTTTGTGATGCTATGATCCTGGTATGTAGGTACAAGAAATAAAAGTTGAAAGTGACCTTTTCATCATGATTCCTAGTGACCTACTTAAGTTTATGCTTCTTATTTCTGTTACTTTACTGTGTACTAAACTAAAAATTTTGAATCCTGACATAAAAAGGACAGTGAAAAAAAAAAGAGGAACGGGTTGAAAGGATCTTATATCAAAGAATACAGTAGAGTTTCACTCAACCTAAATTTATGTTTGTCACTTGGTCACTTTAAGCTTTTTGGGCTACTAGTCCAAAAAGTCAAAAAAGGGAGTTTTTATCCTGGCAGCGTTCCCTGATCCTTGTTAACACAAGGAGGCAAGAACACTTTTATACAGTGGAGGCAAGAAGTAACTCTCGAGTTCAGGAAACATATGAATCTTTCTTGACACCTGTATGCTGTGAACACCCTTCTCTAGAGGAACAGAACAGATAGAATATAGATACATAATTATAAAGTGGATTTATTAGCTTGGCTCAGATGATTGGAGGCTGCATAGTCCCACAGTGTACATCTGCAGGCCAGAAAACTAGAGCAACTAGTATCTGCTTTGGCTGAGAAGATGGAAACCTCAGAACAAGAGGGACCAAGGGTGCAGCCTCAATCTGAGGCCGAAATACCAGAAGCTTCCTGGGAAGTCCAGTGTGAATCTGCATCAGAAGGCTGAAGAAGTTGGACTCTGACGTGCAGGGGATGTGGCAGGAGCAAAAACTACACCCACGCAAGAAGAATCAAAGTTGCATGAACTGGCAAGCTTCCTCCTCCTGCTTTTGTTCCACTAGGGCTTCCTACCTATGGAACACTGCTGCCCACCCTCAAGGGGCCATCTCATCAACACAGTTTGCCAACTTGTGTTGTTTCTATCTACTCCATTCAATGCTGCTCCAGACATAGAGCAAAAGTCTTATTCTTCCACAACTAAAGCTTTATCAGGGTCTCTGTGAATCAGCCTTATCCTTACAGGGAAAAATAAGAGGACACTAAAAAGTAGGAAACGACCACATAACTCACGGAGATAAGGCCCAGAAAGGATTTCCTCCTTTAAAGAAGGAGGAAATTACTAATGAATTTCCACATCCAAAATCTGGTCTTAGGCCTGAGGCAAGGAACACCGGACCCAATGGTTGCGGAAATAGTCGGGCAGGGCGGAAGTAGTTGGGCAGGACGGAAAAGCACACTGCTGTACTTACAAGAGTTTCTCTGGGTCGCATCCGAGTTATTTCATAAAATTCCCTGGAAGTAAAATGCAGAGCTCAACTTTGGAACAGAGTTCCACTGTGGCACCTGGGAGCCTGCTGTGAGTCCCAGCATCATTCTCCAGCTTTTACATGGTGAAATCCCTTAGCTTGTTTTGGGGTTCAGTGCTATCATCTGTAAAGAGGAGCGAGAATTACATGAGTCAGGAACCCAGCATGGAATAGTTATTTTCCAGACTGAAGTGAGTTTAACAGAGAGACCACTTTCCACTGAGAGCTGGAGTAAGAGACACCAGGAAGAGAGAATGAAGCACCAGGAGCTGGCAACACAAAAGAGCCAATCCCAGGCCTAGGCCCAGGGGTGTCACCAGACAGGAGGCCTGCTGTCTGCTGACAGCCAGGGTTTACCTGTAGAAAGGGGCAGGGGATAGAAGCTGTAGCTTTCTATGTAGGAAAGTCTCTGCTGCCATCTCTCAGCCTTGATGTTTTCTCCATGCTGTGATGTTGGTGCTTTCTGCCTCCCAACCCCCACTACATGATTGAACCCAATTGGAATCTGTCTAGCACAAGATAATAGGGCTTAGGCTAGTCATGACGGTTACATTCCCAGAGTACAAAAGGACAGAGAATGGATCTGGAGAGGAAGACAGAGACCCTCCAGCTCAGTTTAGCACCTACCTCATGGAGTTATTGTGAAGATTAAATTAGCTACTTTAGTAAGCTCTTAGAGCAATGCAGAAAGCATTATATATAGTCCATCACTAGCTGGGTGAAGCAGAGCACACCTGTAGCCTCAGCTACTGGGGAGGCTGAGGCAGAAGACCTTAAATTGTAGGCCAAACTAGGAAACTTAGTAAGGCTGTCTCAACATAAATAAAAATAAAAAGGGCTGAAAATGCAGTGTGGTGGTAGAGTGCTTACCTAATGTGTATAAAGCCCTGCGTTAACAACAACAATAGCAAAAACAAACAAACAGACAAACAAAAACCTAGAAGAACCAAAAGGAAAGTCATCACTGACATATCTGTCATATTTCTCTATGCCCTTCAGCATCCCTCGTGGCCCTGGATTGGTTGAGCTACTCCTCATGAGTTCAGCTCCAGCTCAGGTTCTGCTCTGTGCAGAGTTTCTTGCCCCGGGCTAGACATCTGCGTCTCATCCCTGGGGCATTGCTCCTGTGTGACAACATAGATCTCTGCAAAGGGGCTCTGCATTATCTCCGAGCTTATGAGTTGGACCCAGTGGTGAGCCTTCGGGATGCTGCTCCTGTCTGGACAGACCTTCCTTCTCACTTACATAGTGTGCTTCCTGCAGACGGTTAAACACCATGCCAACTCAAGTCAGCTGCATTCAAACTGAGCAAATAGCAAGTCTGACCTCCCTGTCTTGTATACGAGAGGTCTAGGCTCTGGGTTTCCTACAATGAGTCCAATTTGTTTCTAGAATTAAATATTACCAACTATTTCCTTTCAAGTTCTATATGAGAAACTGCAGTGAGGGGAGTAGAGGTTTCAAGACATACTAAGAGTCAAAGACATAATGTAGAGCCATCGTTCAAATGTGGTGAATAAACACATATAAGACCAGGAAGACAGACACTAAATGTCACAAGCCTCCTTCATGCTCAATGGAGGAGCCAAGAAGGACAGATAAGGAGAAAAGTGGTCTATAAACTGACTTCATTTGAACTGAAGTGGAAGTGTCTCTAAGAGAAAATGTTTCAGAGAAACCAAGTTTTTAATTGTTACCTTTAATTGTTGGCTGCTTTAGTTTTTCTGGGGAATGAGATACCTAGCTTTACAAAAGCTTCTAAATTCCCTTTAAAATAGGTTAGAAAGGACTTTGAACTAATGTCTCCTCAGTTTTAGGAGTCACTTCTGTACTTTCTGAGGAGTATGTGACTTAAGGGTTGGTGGGCTGAGAATTATGGAAAAGTGTCAAACCCAAATCCTTCCCCCTCCAAAGTGGGGAAGTGTGTCAAAATGTTTTTGCTGGTCTGCTGGGAAATCTAAACATGTGCTGTATGCCAATTTGTTAAATCTTGAGGAATTCAAAATATGTTCTTATTAATCAGCTAGCCAAATACTATTTAATCAGGGAACAAAAGTCTTGATCTCCTCTGACTGTAGAAGTGTTTATCCCCCTGGCTTCCCATGGCCATAAAATCACATACTTTCATTAAAATACATACTTTCATTTCTGTTAAAATGCCTAAAGAATTGTTCTCAATATACTGTCACCACAATTAACCGTCAGGATCTTGTGTTTCTCTGGTATCTATCCCTTTTTGTAAATTTGGATGCATCTCTGCAAAACAAGTAGATTACAAATTAAGATAAAATACACTTTACTTCTTTCATTTCCTTTTTGGGAATTCATAATTTAAATTGTAAAATAGATCTATTTACAGATATCTCTTCTTTGTACATTTCCTCCTTTGTTTCCTTATTTACAAGGCATCAGTGAGAGCTAGATTGATTTGTTCTCACAAGATTTTAAAATTATTTTTCTTTATTTTTTATAAATTGAAGGAACCTCATTCTACCTTGAAAACAAATCGTGTACTTCAGACTAAAGAATGTCTTTTATTGTAGGCTGATTTCTCCAAAGAATTTTTGTGTTGTGTGTGTGCACGCTCCTGTGTTGGCCTTGAGTGTGGGGCAGAGGGGATGGGGAAGCCAAAGAGGAGAGAGTATATAGTTTCCTGATGACTTGGTGGTGGGAGTGCTTCTTGGTTGGTGAAGAGATAAGAAGCACTCACTTTACAACAATTGCTTTCCTGAACTTCTACTTTACTTTTGAAAAGGCATTACCAGACCAGAAGTAAAACGGCATTTCCCGACTAGCTGGAATACGGTGTGTCTACAGACATGAATCACATCCTCTGTTTGCGCATTCCATTTCACAAAAAGAACATGGGATGTTCCCCACCCAGCCCTTACAAGCTTTGTGGAGGTGGGAAAATAACCAGCCTCTGTCCTATAGAATATCTTTGTTTACTAGGGCTAAGAGGGAGTCAGCACCAAGATGAGAGAAGATTAGATGACTGATCAGTTTGATCATGCAAATAGCTGAGCTAAGAACCTCAACTCCATGATGTAAGGGAACTCAATAGAGGGCATTTTTCTCAGTTATGTGAGACTTTTAAATGCCATGCAAATCTTCTGACTCAAGGAACAGGTCTAATGTTGCACAGTTCTGTGTTTTTGCCAGAATCAGCAGCTGTACCCCCTTCATTCCTTTCTCAACATGACATCACCATTTGTCTTTCTTACCTTGCGTGATGGGTGGTAGAGCTACTTCCTTTGTTAGTGGGAAGTGAATAAAGAGCTCTTGACTGAGCTGGACACTTATCCTAGTTTTATGTTCACTTTATGGCTCCTTTGTTTGGACAACCTGGCATTGTTTTCCATCTAGATTTCCAATCTGTTGTCTCCTAGTGAGAAGCAGCTGTTGTCTATGCCTACTCCTTGATTTACTGAATTGGCTTCTTGACCCACCATTTTCCTAGGATCTTTGCAACAGTATTCATCTTATTTCTTCTCTCATCTTATTTTTGTCTTCTTCCTTTCCATTATTCCTCTTTCCTTCATTCCTTTTTTCATATATATTTATTGAAAATTCATATCCAGCGTAAGTAAGTAAATACTGGGAACCCCACAGATTGAGCAGAGAAGATGGGTACAGATAAGTGATTATAGTGAAGTAAAATGTGACCAACTAGATTTCGTGTGTGGAACAAAGAAAGCCTTTGACAAACTGGAAGCTCCATAGTATTAGTTGTCTATGTGAGAAAAGAGAGAAAGAGAAAAGTGAGAAAAATGAGGAGGGGGGAGAAATGAGATTGGAGGGACCAGATTTAATAATTATACCACAGAAGATAGGTTTTATCCTGAAAAGCATGAGAAACTCTGAAAAGACTAATAATGGTTAATATCTAGTGAGCAGTTCCCAATATTAATGTTTTTACATTAATATTTTCATAATATTATTCATCAGATTCATTTTATAGAAGAAACCAAAGCGTAGTTTCCATCTACTTACCAAACCAGCCCAACACAATCCTTCATAGTATTTAAATGAAAGGAAATGGAATACAGGGCATTGGTTATGCAGATAAGGAAAGAGGTGAGAACTCAGGCAGGTGATGTAACTGAGAGACCAAGCAACAACACAAAGCAAAGGGAAGGGTACTGAAGCCTGAGGACATTACCTAGTGTAAGCTGGAACTCCAGGAAGCACTGGATATACACATTGACAAGTTACCACCTCTTATCATCCATTGTTTACCACTGTTTTTTTTGGGTGAATCCAGGTGGAAGGCAAAGGGTCTGAGGACTGTGGTCTGTGATACAGAGAAATGCAGGAAAGGATTTTGTATTAGTATTGGACTCAAGAGGGATCAGAGGGCACAGTGAAAGTAGAACCCTTGGAGCATGGCTTATTTACTAAGGGCCTACATACAAAATTATGTGGGAGGGCCAGGGAGTTAGCTCAGTGGTTCCGGCGCCTGTCTTGCAAGCGCAAGGACCCAGGTTCAATCCCTGGTAACCACATACCATACTGGGTGTGGAGACTCACGCCCAGCAGCAACCAGTACCACATACCACAGTGCCGGGCGTGGTGGCTCACGCCTGTAATCCCAGCACTCGGGAGGCAGAGGCAGGAGGATTGTGATGTGAGTTTGAGGCTGAGCTCAGGGCCAGCCTGAACCACAAAAGCGAGACCCTGTCTCAAAAAACCTAAAAAAAAAAAAAATTATGTGGGAATAATAGAACCACAGGAACTGCATAAAGGAACATAGTGGCACAGCAGCATGTTTAGAGCTGGAGGAATGTAGCGAAAGGGAGCTGTAGAATGCGCCCCTTGGAGACGGGATACAGTTTGAACCTGCTGAGGATGGAGTCTAGGGAATATACAATGCAACCTTCTTTTCGTTGTTTCCTTTCCTCATCTGGGATTATGTTATCAGTGAACTCAAAAACAATACTATCAATTGTAACACAGACAAGATGTCAAAGCTTGGAGAGCTGA
>PVIR01024383.1:11197-25704 GCA_004026965.1 Petromus typicus | reverse complement strand
CCTCCCAGCCGTGCAAATCTCGCGAGGAAACACGAGGTTTCACTAGTGTGTTTACACCGATCACTACTAATCCGGACCGAACCGATCCGGATTAAGGGGCCGGAGGCGGGTACTGAGCACCAGCGGTTCCGACCCCCCCCCCCCGCCCTCCGCGCCGCACCCAAGTGGCCCCGTGCCGAACGGGCCCCTACCTCCTGGTCAGGCCTGGGCCCTCCTGCGCCTCCCTTGGCCTTTGTCCGGCGCCAAGAGGCCGGTCCCGCGCCCCCTGTGGCCGCCCGGGCCCAGCCCGCTTCAGGCGCCTGGCTCTGTACGCAAGTCCGGGGATCTGCGGCCTCCGCGGACCCCCTCCCCCGCCCGCCCTCTCGTGGAGCCCGGCGGCTGCGACGGCTGCCCGACTGGGGGGTTGCGGCGCTCAGGAGAGGCCCCGGCTCCGCCCCGGGCCTGCCCAGGGGGAGAGCGGAGCGGCCCGCAGCCCGGCCGGGTTGGGGCCCCTCCCGGGAGGAGCGTGGAGCGGCGGCGGCGGCAGGTGAGAGGGTGAGCTCGGCGGGTGAGGGCGCCGGACCTGTGGCATTAACCGTCCTGGGGACCCCCTCGGCCTGTTGAGGCTGCGACCCGGGCCCACTCACGGCTGGCGCCGGGCGCAGTTCCTCAGCGCTTTGCTGGAAAGGCTCCCCGAGTACTGCGGGTCGCCGAGGTGCTGGGCCGAAGACGGGGCAGGCCCAGGCCTGGGAGCGGGGCTAGTGGCCGGCTGGGAGAGGGGGCCGCCTCGGCAGCCGAAGGCCGCAGCAGCCCCGGAGAGCTCGCTCTCCCTCAGGCCTCCGTGACAGGTGGGCCTGGACTTGAGGAAACTTTGGAGCCTGTGAGGGGCGCCGAGACCAGGCCCCATCGGTTTGCTTCCCGGCTGTGGGCGACAGGGAGGAGCCCAGTCCGGAGCCTCGCTGGAAGGAGACCGAGTGGATATTTCCTTAACATGAGTTGACATTAAATGGAATAATCGTTGGGGCGTCATTTTCCGGGCCAGGCCTGAGGATGGAGGTTTGGGAAATGTTGCGAGAGACCTTGGGCTGGGAAGAGCCTGCAGCCTCTGCCTTTCCGACCTGATAAGGATGGGGCGAGAGGCTTGGAAGGCCACTCACCTACTTAGAGAAAACTCACTTTCTCATTCTTTTTCTTTTTCTTTTTAAAAAGATGTCTTTCTACCCCTGCGAGAATTTGCTAATTCCCTGGCTAACCTGCAGTGGATGTGTGGATGAAACTTTAATTTGTCACCCTTTCATTCCCCCTTTGCCCCAGGCTCTCAGTCCCGGAAGGGAAATGAAACTGGAGGGGTTGTTACTAGAAATTGTGGAGTTGTTAGACTGCAAAGGAGAATGTTTGATTCGTGTGTGTAGTGAACTTTAAAATCTCGCTAATCGGTCCAATAAGTACTAAATATTATGTTCTCAGTAAGGGGTCTGTGTGATGACACATGCTCATTTCCCACTTTTAGTCGCACAGAGGATTTTCAGCGAGTTGTGCAAGAGTTGATCTCTTGCATAGATGGACATATTTGTTCAAAGTAATCTGTGCATTAATTGGTCAAGGAAGGAGTTTAAAAATGGTGTCCTCCTGCCCCTCCCTGCTTGGAAGGAGTGCTAAAAGCAGATGTCTAGAGTCAGAGAAACCTACTGCTCCAGGGAGTGGTCAGGAAAGAGATTTCATAAAGAGATTGTTATGGAGCCTTATTAATTTCCTGAATGAATGCAGGTTGATGGTTTTACCATGGGTTCTTTATTAAATTTCAAATAATTTCTTTTTTTTATGAGCTACTGAGGGCTTTCCAGAGAAAGAAGCTATATAGCAGTGTTACTTGTAGCTAGTTACTTGTAGTTTCTGATTAATGCATATTCTTTTGAAATTATTAACGATTCATATTTTTACTTTAAGAGCTAGTTCCTGTGTGTTTGGGGAAGAAATATTTGGAAGTACTTAACTAGATTTAGAAGATTAATAGAAGGAATTTTTTTTTGCAAGCCCACTTACTGTTTTTCCCTTTACTTACCTCTTATAAAGACTATATGAGGAGTTTGAAATTTATTTCCTGTTAAAATCAAATCAGAAAGAGTCAGATTAAGTAGCCCTCAGAAGAGGGCTGATGAGCTGCTAAATAACTTTAAATAATTTTCATAACATTAAATAACTATTTGTAGGCCGGGCGTGGTGACGAATGCCTGTAATCCCAGCACTCAAGAGGCTGAGGCAGGAGGATGGCTGCGAGTTCAGAGGCCAGCCTAGGCTACACAGTGAGTTAAAGGCCAGCCTAAACTGTCCAGTGAGACCCTGTCTCAAAAAAAACAAAAACCAAAATTCCCAAATAATTTGTAGTACATTATAGTTTACCACTTGTATGCTGTATTTTCTTGAGGTCTACCTGTGACTGTTCAATGAAATAATCTCTGGACTTTAAATAAAATTGGTTCCTCACATTGTAGTTTTTGTTATTTCATAGCCTGTCTTTTCCTTTTCAGTAGAAATGATGGAAGAATTGCATAGCCTGGACCCACGACGGCAGGAATTATTAGAGGCCAGGTTTACTGGAGTTGGAGTTAGTAAGGTGAGTAAGATGACGACAGTTAGCGTTATTAAATTAACTTAAACATATTTTGAATGTGATTAACAGCAGTTTGGGTGGAAATTAATGATTTACAGGGAGAAGATTTCATTCATGGTTCCAGTGAAGTTTTTTTTGGGGGGGGGGTTCCAGGAATTGAACTCAGGGCCTTGCGTTTGCAAGGCAGGTGCTCTGAGCCACATCCCTGGCCCTTGCGGTGAACTTTTAAATCCTGCTAATAATTCCACTAGGACATTTGAATATTTTCTATATGGGAATATATTATTTTCCCCCTTCTAATATAGAAAATGTTTTCCAAGGGACTGGTTGCAGAGATACAGTACTAACTATATATATCTAGATTCTAAGGAGATTAAACTCAGGGCCTTGTACATGCTAGGCAAGATCTCTACCAAAGGACTACATCTAGCCCCTCATACTGTATTTCATTAAAACGTCTCAGACATTAAAAAAAAATGGAACAAAACTTAATTATAGCATCATATAGCTTCATTACACTGGGTTCTTTGGGTAGTTATATGGTAGAGTGTTGAAGAACTGCCTTTGTGAAGCCTGTCAGTTCTCCAGATCTGCAAATCAGCAGATTCCTCCTGGTTGCACCCTCTCAGTGCTTCTCACTCCTCCCATGTACCATTGGCTCACTGTTTTTATTTTTGTTATGAGACTGTAAAGTAAGATCAAGCCCCCATTAATGTGCAGGTAGAAAGTTAAAGAATGTTATGGCTTCTTGTGCATTATTATGTGTATGCTTGTTCACCTCCTGCTCTTATAGGACTTATTGTGATGTGTTTATTTGTAATGTTTTATTTAAAAGATTCAGTGATGCAAGATTGTCACATTGCATGGTTTAACTCTGTCTTATGGAAACCTAGGTGTTAATCTCATGCTCTGGTTGCTTTTTCAAGGAGAATGCATATGTTAAGGTAGCTTCTTTGATGAGTTACAGAACTTTGGTGAGCTGGATAGCTCAGTAGTTTTGTTTATTCAACAGATATTGAGTGCCGACAGTATGCTAATAACCATTGTACAGGGTGTTATCGATGACACCTCAGCATAATGTCTGTATCTGTAATATGGAGAACATGCAGTGGTGAGAGCTATATTAGTTGTGACAAGGTGATAAGGGAATATGGGATTTGTTACACATTAGTTCTTGGTTTCTTTGGCCAGTTTAATTAAATAACTGACTTTTGGTGACACTTTGGCAGGGATATACTCCTGAGTGTTACGCGCTAATTTAACTTGTACAGAGAAATTCTTACACCTAGGTGAAGTAACTTCAAATAGAAGTGAATGGTACATTTGAGTATTAAATTGATCCCCAATTCAGTTGATTACTTATTGATGACCTATAATGTGTCTTTAAACTTAGCATGTCAGCATAAAGCTCATACTACTGAGTGAGTCAGTAAATTTGTATTCAAACCGTATATAGTTTGAACTCACTGGTTTTGTTTGGATGTTTTTCTTTGCTTCTGTTTTTAGGTTCATGATGGCTATTTTCAAGTATACTTTTTTATTTTTATTTTTTTATACGTTTTTTTTTGAGACACGGTCTTGCTGTTATAGTTCGGGCTGGCCCTGAATTCACTATGTAGCCCAGGCAAGCCTTGAACTCACAGCAGTCCTCCTGCCTTTCCCTCCCGAGTGCTGGGATTACAGGCGTGAGTCACCGTGCCATGCATTGTGGTATGTGGTTACCAGGGACTGAACTGGGGACCTTGCGCTTGCAAGGCAAGGGCCGGAACCACTGAGCTAAATCTCTGGCCCAATTTTTAAAAAATTTTTTGAGATAGCATCTCACTGTGTAAGTCAGGCCAATCTTGAACTCAGTGTGTAGCCCAGGAAAGTCTTGAATTTATAGTGATCCTCCTGGCTCAGCTTCCCTAGTGCCTGGATTACACACCTGCCCCAAGTATGCTTTTGATGAAGTAGAACAGAAGTGAGAGGAATGACTGACATTCTGAATTTTGCTGCCTAGACTCAACTTAAAATCATGTAACTTGTCAGAAAACCTTTTTTTTTAGGTTTATTTTAGACAGAGTCTTGCTTTGTAGTTCAGGCTGGCCCTGAGTGCAGCCTCAAACTCACATCCCAGCAATCCTGCCTGTGCCTCTCGAGTGCTCGGATCACAGGCGTGAGCCACCACGCCTGACACTGTGGTGTGTGTTAGTGGTTGCTGCTGGGCGTGAGTCTCCACACCCAGTATTATATGTGGTTACTGGGATCGAACCGGGCTCTTGAGTTTGCAAGACAGGCGCCGGAACCACTGAGCTAACTCCCCCGCCCCTTGTTATAAAATCTTAACACAGTAATCTATTTGTGTAGTAGAAAGTTCTGTTTTTAACATTGAAAGATGTTCTCTGTAGAGAAAAGTTCTTATATAGTCCATTGCTTTTATGCCATTAATTTCATGTTTCCATCATGTTAAGTATGTTTTTTACAATAAGTGCTACTCAGGGACTAGCAGGAAAGTATTCTGTAATAGAGAAGCTTGAAGAAAATTATTCTGTAGTTTACAGCACTAGGAAGAAGAAAAAAAAGGTAGACATTTTTTGCATGGCATCTCTTATTGGCAAGACATTGAAACCTCGTGGGCAGTGGAGTTGGGGTTGGGGAGATACTGGGAGAAGAGTGCTTTTGGAGAAACTTCTCCCAGCTTTGAATTTTTTGTATGGGTCATGATTTCTCAGTGAAGATATCATTGTTGATGACAGTCCTCAGTTTTGCTGAGACCAGGAGAGGTTTCAGTCCTTGCTGCTCCATGGGGGAGAGCAAAGTGACTTTCTGGTGATGGTGCCATCTAGTGGGACTGGTGCAGCCTCATGAGCTATCTCTTGATTTTTCCTATTCATAACATTGTAGTATATACTTTTGATGTACTTACTAGGAAGAAAATCATTGCTACTTTGGGTTCTTTTATAGTGGGTGAGAGTAGTACAAATAATTTTATTCTTTGAACTTGATAGTTATTATAAATCTTCTGTCATATGGCTTCAGGTTTCTCACACAAAATTAGATATACTTCACAAAACTTAGGCTAGAAAGAAATTGCAAAACTATCACGTTTATCATATTTAAGTTGCTGTTACTTATATTTAGGGTTTTATTTGTAAGTTTTAAGTTTTCCTGTATGGTACATTTATATGCATTTAGTTTTGCTTTATATTAACATATTTAGTGTGTGATAATTAAAAAGCCAAGATCATTTGTTTGGGTTCCAGGGATTTAGCTCAGTGGTTTGAGTTTGAGTTCAGTTCCGGGTAACCACATCCCACAGTGTGGGGCGTGGTAACTCTGACCCACCAGTAATCACTACCTCTAGCACAAGGCTGGGTGTGGTGGCTCACACCTGTAATCTCAGCATTCAGGAAGTAGGCAGAGGCAGGAGGATTGCTGACTATCCTGGGCTACATAGTGAGTTCAGGACCAGCTTGAAGTACAAAGCCAGACACTGTCTCAAAAAACTAAAAAAAAAAGAAGAAAAAAAATCATTTATTTAGGTCTTTGGGAAGTACCATGTGATTATTGTTTAAAAGATTGATATTTTCTGCTATTTGTGAGTTGAGGATGGGGGAAAGTAGCCTAACATGCATTGAGAAACCAACAGAAAATTCTCTGAGTCTATGTCACTTTCTTAGAAGGATGTGGAATTACCTTCTTAGTTCTGAGGTGATAAGGTTAGATTGTGAATTTGCTTCATTTACTACTGACCTGATATTTGAGTTGTGCTGCTTCTATTTATATATTTATTTATTTCTTATGCTAGGGATCAAACTCACAACCTTGCATATCCAAGGCATGCATGGTGTCACTGAACTAAATCCCTAGCTCTGCTACTTCTAAAAAATATTTTTCTTTAAGCACTGGATGATCCACTTTGGGTAATGTGAAAGTATCTTGTATTCATACATTTTCAGTTGGGGTCTATAATAATTTATGTTCCTTTACTCTGTTTCCTTTTGACAATTTAAGTGTAAGTAGGTTCTCTGATCCTGGAGATGATAAAATAGGTAGAATTCTAGCCTTGCAGACATTGTTACTTGTACCTAATTGAATATGAAACCTAAAGCAGGAACAGTTGCAGTTATTATGTGCCATATACTATTCTAACAGCAACAAAAGCAATAAGAAATGAATTCAGATTTTTAAAACACGGATGTTGATTAACAAACTTGAAAAACATCACCTTACTGTGTTGATGTATATTCTGCATTCTCAGAAGCTATATTGACTGATGGCCATTGCCTTCTTCCCACCAGTTACAAACTTACCAAAGATCATCTTTCAACTTGCGTCCCTATTGCAATTATATAATTTAATACAAAGTTGTATAAGCCAATGAAATCAGATTGAAAAATGAAAGAGCTTTTTTCATTGAAAAGTAAATTATTTGCCTTAGAAGGACTAAAGGACTAAGTATAAAGTATGTCAATGAGACCTGTGGAAAAAGACATATGCTTCCTATGGATTGAACCCAAGGCCTTCTACATGCCAAGCACAGATGTATCGAGTCATATCTCTAAGCCTTAAAATTTTTTTTAATTGGAAAGAATTCATTTATTTATTTATTTTGCAAAACTTGTTGTTTCTGCTTCTTATGTTTTATTATTTTTTGAAACAACATTTATTGGTACATTTTGGATGTACATAAGGATAATATTCATTAAAGGGAATTTATACTGTTCACTATGTGTCTTGTTTAGAAGAATTATTTTAGATCATTGTCAGGTTTTTTTTTTTTTTTAAATTCTCACTTTTTAAAGAAAGCAGATACAGAATGTTAGGTGATATATTACAGGTGTGACTTGTGAGACTGTAGTCAATGGATTTATAACTCAAAAAGTCTTCCTTGTGGCAGAAGGAGGATTCATGAAAGTTTGGAAACGTGCTGAGTGGCACAGCAAGTTCAAGGCCAGCCTGAACTACCCCGTCTCAAATAACCAGACCAGACCAACAACAAAAACAAGACCTACAGTGGAAAGAGAGTGTACATTAAGGGCTAAGAGCATGCTCAATTGTAAAGCACTCACCTAGCACATACTAGGCTCTGGGTTTGGTTCCCAGCGTGGAAAAAATAAAGAAATTGGCCAGGCATAGTGGCTCACGCTTGTAATTCCAGTACTTGGGAGACTGAGCCAAGAAGATTGCTAGGAGTTCAAGGCCAGCCTAGGCTCCATAATGAGTTCAAGGCTAGCCTGAACTACAAAGCAGGACTTTGTCTCAAAAAAATTAAAGAAAAAAGAAAGAAAGAAAGATTTTCAATTTTTGCAAATTAGCAAGTCATATACATGATCACTTTTTTTTTAGGTTTTTTTGAGACAGGGTCTCACTTTGTGGTTCAGGCTGGCCCCGAGCTCAGCCTCCAACTCACATCACAGCAATCCTCCTGCCTTTGCCTCCCAAGTGCTGGGATTACAGGCATGAGCCACCATGCCCGGCACCATGATCACTTTATATAGTCAAGTTTGACTTCTGAAAAGGTGTTAAACTGATGTTTTCAAGTCATGTAGTTAATCGCATTTGGAAGGTACTAGTTATAGATATCTCTTAGCTTTTCCATATATCAAAGCTATTTACATTTTTAAAGAGTAGATTTAGGTATTTTCATATTTGGTACATGCTAGATAACAGTAAACATACATACCAAAAAATAGTCTACACTTAGTAGTCTAGATGTAGTTATGGAGCTATTGATAAATTTATTATTAAACTTGCCTTCATGTTGTCCTCTTTCATTCACTTTAGTATTTATCTGTCATATTGGGCAGTAAAACTAGGGCCTTCACACTGATCTACAACCTCAGCCCTTTTTTTATTAATTATTTGAGACAGGCTCTTGCTAAGTCAATAAATTGGCCAGGCTGGTCTTGAACTTGTACTCCTCCTGCCTCAGCTCCTTTAGTGCGTATAGTGGAATTACAGACCTGTGAGACCACATCTGACTCATTTAATTTTTAGTTTTAGACAAGATCTGGCTAAGTAGCTAAGTTCCCAAGCTGGGTTCCAACTTGTACTTGATCCTCCTGCCTCAGTTGCCCAGGGTGCTGGGATTAGGTGAATACCACCGTGGTTATTCTTTAGTGCTTATTTGATTCTTCTGTCATTTCCCATATTGTCAAGTATCACCTTAGGTGAGTCTATCCATCTCTGTCTGTCTCTCTCTTTTTTTGGTATGGAGATCAAATTAGGGACTTTGTGCTTGTGAGGCAGGTGACATATCCCTTCTCCCCCTTTGGGGCAGGATCTTGCCTTATAGTTCAGGCTGGCCTTGAACTGACTTGCCCACGCTGGCCTGGAATTCACAGTGATCCTTCTGCCTCAGCCTCTGAGGGCCGAGATCACAGATTTGCTTTACCACGCCTGGTCTCAAGTCTCTCTTTTTCTTTCTTTTTTTTTTTTTTTTGGAGATAGGGTCTTGCTTTGTGATTCAGGCTGGCCCTGAGTTTAGCCTCAAACTCACATCACAGCAATCCTCCTGCCTCTACCTCCCAAGTGCTGGGATTACAGGTGTGAGCCACCACATCTGGCATTGTGGTATGTGGTACTGGTTGCTGCTGGGCATGAGTCTCCACGCCCAGTATTGTATGTGGTTATTGGGGGATCGAACCCAGGTCCTTGCACTTGGAAGACAGGCGCCGGAATCACTTAGCTAAATCCCGGCCCCTGGTCTCAAGTCTCTTAATATGAAATTTCTTCAGTATTTTTCTGCCTCCATTGCTCCCATCTTAAAAACTTTCCTTATTCATAATAGTTTTACTACATTCATTCATCTTTTTCAAAAGTATCACTAGTTATATTTCTAAAAATATCAGTATTACATTATTCTCTTGCTTTAAAGGCTCCTTACTGTCTTTTCTAGTTTGAAAATCTTATATCCTTTCTACTCTGTTATTGATTGTTATAAAAATAACTGTGTTCTTAACTTCTCAAAGGTTGCTATTAATACTTTTGCTCCCCTCTTTATTACCCAAGGACTTTGAAGAATTAACTATTTATTCCCTTCACTTACATGCTATTGCTGTTTTATTGCATGTATTATTTGTTTAATGAACTTTTCAGAGTAGTTTTAGTTCTAGTTTTTTTTTTCCCCCCGGTACCATGGGATCAAAGTCAACCTTGTGCTTGTATGCCAGGTAGGTGATGACGTAACTGAGCTAAATCCCTGATCCTAGAGCAGAGCAGTTTTAGGTTTATTGAAAATTGAGCAGGTAGTACATTTCTCTTAAACTCCCCCCAGTTTCCTGTCATTAACAGTTTACATTATTATAGTTGGTTATTTGTTGCACTTGATAAAACAGTATGATACATTGTTAGGCAAATGCTGTATTTTTGAGCTGCATAGCCACACTTTTTATTTTCTTTTTGAGAACAGGGTCCTACTTTGTTTCCTGGTCTAGCCTCAAACTTTTCTTTTGTGGTAGCAGGGATTGAACGCATGACCTTGGATTTGCAGGGCAGGCGGTGCCTCTGTGCTAAATCCCCAGCCAAAGCCTTTAACTTTTAGTTCTTTTGTCTCACCTGTCTGAGCCCCCAGTGACTGGTCTATACTTGTAGTCGGTTGTACCTAGTGGGTGTGGCCTTATTCTTGAATGACGTTTTGTTAAAATTCTAGGCAGATTATTACTATTTTTTCAGTATGTTGTTTACTGTATCCTTATTGGTTTCTATTCTATGCTATCTTTTATTTTCAGGCTACCCATTTTCTATTTTTTCATGAGATAAGGCCTAGCTGTGCAGTTCAGGTTGACCTTGAACTCACTCCATAGCCAAAGCTGGCCTCAAACATGGAGAGATAGGGGCCGGGGAGTTAGCTCAGTGGTTCCGGCACCTGTCTTGCAAGCGAAAGGACCCAGGTTTGATCCCCAGTATCCATATACTATACTGGGTGTGGACTCGCGCCCAGCAGCAACCAGTACCACATACCACAGTGCCGGGTGTGGTGGCTCACGCCTGTAATCCCAGCACATGGGAGGCAGAGGCAGAAGGATTGCTGTGATGTGAGTTGGAGGCTGAGCTCAGGGCCAGCCTGAACCACAAAGTGAGACCCTGTCTCAAAAAAACCTAAAACAAACAAACAAACATGGAGAGATACCTCTGCCTCAGCCTCCCAGAGTGCTGTAATTACAGGCATACACTATCATGTTCAGCTATTTATTTTGTTTACTTTTGTTAAGTAAAAATTAAATTGAAAGATATGTTGCATGCCTATAACTCCAGTGGTTTTGTTGGCTGAGGCAGGAGAGTTTCAGGTTTCATAGGGTAATTCAGTGAGACCCTACCTCAAAGATCTGGGTAAGTAACTTGGTGAGAAGGCTTTTGTTTCTATTCTCTGCTTTTTTGTAGTGCAAACATCATTTGCCTAATCTAGAAAGAGACTTGGCTGTTTGTAGTCTCCTCCACTTTTCCCTCCTTCCTTCCCTCCATCCTTTATCTCTTCTTTTCTGATACTAAGGATTGAGCTACATCTGAAATATGTCCCCAACCCATTTTCTTCTTTTTTTTTACTTTGAGACAAGGGTGTTGAGAAGTCACTAATTGTCCAGGCTGGGTTCAGATTTATGATTCTTCATGTCAGCCCCCTAAACTGCAGAATTACCACCACTGCGCCCAGCAGGCAACATGGCTTTTATCATTTCTGGTGTACTTGAGGATTTAAGGTTTATCTTCCTGGCTTTGTTCTAGTGGGTTTATTTGGGAGTAGCCTTTTGGCGTAGTGTAGTGCCATAGAATTTGTTGTAGAGTTGTTTGTCCTGGCGGCTACCCTACTCTAGGTTAAGATGTATTATTTTGATATTTTTGAGACAAGGACTCCATAGAGCCCAGATTGGCTTGAAGTCTCGATCGTCCTTCGTCTGCCTCCAGAGTGCTGGGATTATAGGCATAGGCTACTGAGCCTGTTGCTGTTAAGAGACTTTGCCTGGAAATTTTGTTTGATAATTGACTCTTCCAAGAAATGCTGCTTTGCTGGGTAGAGCAGCCTTATAGGATCTGGAATACAAATCAAGGTCTTTCTTTTTATTTTGCTCATTATTTGCCTGTTTTCCAAAGTTCTCATGACTAAATTGAGCTCTTTACTTTTTTCCTACTTTCAATACAGCCATCCCTCCTTATCTATAATTATTCTTTCCATAGATTCATTTACCCTAGTTCAACCAGGATCTGAATGTGTTAAATGGAAAATTTCATACAGTGCATAAGTTTGAAATTGTATACTGATGATCTGAGTAGTGTGGTGGAGTCTGGGGGGCTGTTTTAATCCATCTTGCCATGGAGGTAGATCATCCTTCTGACTGGCATATCTTCACTCTGTGTTGTTGCATCTTATTTATGTGGTAGATGTCTTGGTTACCAGATTAACTGCAGGTGGTGTTGCATTACCTGTGTTCATATAACCCTTACGTGATTTAATATGGTCCCAAAGTCAACAGTAGTGATGTTGGCAGTTTCAGTATGCTAAAGAGAATCTGTAAAGTGCTTCTTTTACATGAAAGTTCTCAACTTAATAAGGAAAGAAAAAATTTATATGCTGAGGTTGTTAAGGTCTGCTGTAACAATGAATCTTCTGTCTGTGAAATTGTGACGAAGGAAAAGAAATTTATTAGAAATTTGGTGTTTACAGTAATAAATTTTGATTGTTTTTGAAAGCTTTAGAACCAACCTTTATTGAAATTTAATTGGTAATTTTCTCTTGCAGTTTGGTATATAGATTTTTTTTTTGAGACAGGGTCTTGCTTTGTAGTTCAGGCTGGCCCTGATGGCAGCCTCAAACTCACATCACAGCAATCCTCCTGCCTCTGCCTCCTGAGAGCTGGGATTACAGGCGTGAGCCACCATGCCCAGCACTGTCGTATGTAGTACTGATTACTGGTGGGTGTGAGCCTCCACGCCCAGCATTGTTGTAAGTGTTTACTGATGGAACCCAGACCCTTGCAGTTTGCAAGTCAGGTGCCAGAACCACAGAGCTAAATCCCTGGCTAAAGTTTGGGATATATGTTTAAGAATGAGATACTCAACCAGTCGCAGTGGTGCACACCTGTAATTCGAGTTCTTTGGGACCCAGAGGCAGGAGTATCATAAGTTCTAGCCTATCCTAGAGATTTAGTGAGAGTTGGTCTGGGACTGGGAATGTATGTAGCTTATTGCGAAGGCCTTGGATTCAATCTGCAGTACCAAGGAAAAAAGAGAGAGAGAGAATTCATTGTGGTTATATCTTACTGTTTTGATATGCCCTTTTAAATAAACATCTTCCTCTACTTCAAAGTATATTGGAATAGAAACAATTTAGTTTATTATGTGCTAAAAAGTTAACTAGCTGTATGACTTGGAAATTATTTCAGCTTCCTGGGCCGTTTAATTTAAAGTTTATTTATGTATTTATTTGGTACCAGGGATTGAACCTCACGATCTTGAGCTTGGAAGGCAGGTGGCGGCACCACTGCTTTCCTGGCCCTAATTTAAAGTTCATTTTTATTTTATTATTTTAATATAATTTTTAAATTTTATTGTATTGTATTTTTTTATGTTATTTTATTTTATTTTTGGTCCCAGAGATCGAACCCATACCCTTGTGCTTGCCAGGCAGACCCCAGAACCACTGAACTAAAATCCCTTCCCTAAAGTTTAATTTTTGATGAACTATACAAAAGAAGAAGTCAGATTTGTGAAATGGAAAAATAAAATCCAAAAATTCCATTTTGGCCATAATATTATTAGAGAATAAGTAGTATAATAAGATAAAAACTTTTTTTTTTTTTTAGGTTTTTTGAGACAGGGTCTTGCTTTGTAGTTCAGGCTGGCCCCGAACTCAGCCTCAAACTCACATTACAGCAATCCTCCTGCCTCTGCCTCCCGAGTGCTGGGATTACAGATGAGCCACCACCCCCGGCACTGTGGTATGTGGTACTGGTTGCTGCTGGGCATGAGTCTCCACGCCCAGTACTGTACGTGGTTACCAAGGATCGAACCCGGGCCCTTGTGCTTGCAAGACAGGCACTGGAACCACTGAGCTAAATCCCTGGCCCTAAGATAAAAACTTTGAAGAATAAAGACTCAAAGTCAGGTGTGGTGGCACATACCTATAATCCCAGAATTCGGGAGAAGGCTGAAGATCACAAGTTCGAGACCAGCTTTAAATATATCATGAGCCCCTCTCTCACTTTCCTCATACCCAGCCAAGAATAGTCTCAGTCTAGGTGTGGTACACACCTGTGATCCCTCTACTCTGGGAGGCTTAGGCAAGAGGATGGCAATTGTAAGGCCAGCCTGATCTACATGATAAGACCTTGTCTCAAAAAAAACTCAAGATAAAACAAAGTCTATCATATTAAGACCTTTCTCATGTGCTTAGGCTTTTGTGAACTTGGATTATAGAAAAAAAAAATCATTGTATGGAAAAATACACTACCTTAGGTACAAGAAGAGTGTTTTGTGGCCATAAAGTATACACTGAAAGATGACAGTAAGAATAGAGGTAGATTGTTTTTCTAAATGGTATACTAAAAAGAAAGATAATGTCTGTTTTAAAATCCTGAATGGGGAAAAGAAACTTTTCTTTATCCTAGAAGGAAAAAGAAGCTTATGTTAGTTTGCTTTCGTATTTGAAACTCAAGTTGTAACCATAGTGCATTGCACTAGATGAGGGAGATAAAGCTTTATTGAGTTTTATTTTTTTATTGTGGTAAAATGTATATAACATAAAATTGACTATTTAGAACTGGGAATTTAGCTCAGTGGTTCCGGAGCCTGTCTTGCAAGCTCAAGGGCTCGGGTTTAATCCCGAGTAACTATATACAGTACTGGGCCTGGAGACTCACGCCCAGCAGCAGTCAGTACCACATACCACAGTGCCGGGTATGGTGACTCACACCTGTAATCCCAGCACTTGGGAGGCAGA